>BMAO01012598.1:0-172878 GCA_019973975.1 Trichonephila clavata | reverse complement strand
GAGTGCATTATCCTGCTGAAAGATAGCTCCAGGGATGGCTTGAAGGATAGGAACACCTTCGGGCTATAGCACTTCATGGACGTACCTGTTGCTATAGAAATTAACCTCAATTCGTAGCAAATTGGATCGTCCATGATACGAAATCGCACCTCAAGCCATAACTGCGGGTGTTAGGCCACTATGCCATTCGATAACGCACTCTGGAAGGCAGCGTTCACCGGCATAGCGTCTAACACGAATGCGACCATCATGGTCCCACGAATTGAGGCGTGATTCATCTGAAAAGACAACTTGGGGCCAATCAACTTGCCAGGCGCTATGCTCATGAGCCCATCGCAGACGCAGACGTCAATGATTTACCACGATTGGGATCCTGCATAAAGGTACCCTTGCACGCAATCCACGGTGCAGCAGACGTCGACGAATTGACGAAGGCGACACTGGTACACCTGTAGGAGTAGACCAACGTGCAGTCAGCTGTCTGAAGGAAGCTGTACAGTCATTCATCGTCATGAGAAGCAGGTGTAGATCGTCGCGCGCTGACGTTACCTTCCATCGTCCACTGCCAGTTTTTCGAGTTGTTCAGTGCTCGTCGGTCCACTGCTTCCAAACTCGCATCACTGTGGAACTGTTTCACTGCACACGAGCTTCTATTGCGTGCTGGGAAAATCCTCCTTCACGAAGGCCGATATCCTCCCCCGTTCAAACACCGTAAGTTGTTGGAATTTCTCCTTATTTCTTCGTGGAGGCATACTTAGGTCTCACTAAACGTTCGCCACTAACAATTAATCATTAACTATTTTCAACGTCTCGCTACAGCCCTCTATTAATACGCTTTCAGCATCAGTTAAAAGGGCGCTGCGCACGCCACGCATGCGCGGTGGCTCTGAAACTTTACTATTTTGCGTAACATCCTATAATTGATAATTGTGGCAAAGTTCATTTAATTCTGATGATTCCTTCATGGTGTTGCACTTTTTACAAACAGCAGTGTAGTTGTATGTTGCAATCTGTTATATTTATATCTTAAATGCAGGAGAAATTATTGCAAGTTCAGTTTGCTTGGTGCTCAGGGTCCGAGGTGCCCACCTGAACTTCAGGGCTTCGGCGCACGGCACCATCTAGACCACAGGTAGCTACACCACTGTTTAGTACACCTTATTACAGTAGAGCGTCGTTTATCCGAACGTTCATTATCCGGAGCGTCAAATATCCGAACCAAAGTCGGGATACATTTTCGAACTGTGCAATGCTTAACAGTTGTTTCGTGTGAGGCGAAAAGTGACGAGAAACCCCAAGGTGAGGAATATTTGGGGAATTTCAGTTGTGTGATTTGGTAAACATCTGCGCGGAATATTAGGTCAGTTTGTTTCGAAGTTAGGGGGTGTATACGTGCTGTTTTGCTGAGTTTTGTTGATGTAGAAACCTGGATGGCATGCGATGCAGAAGACTGTGGATTTCAAATGCTAAATAATGACGAAATTGTGACTTCCGTGCAAGAAGAATCCGACCCTGTCGACGATGAAACGGATGAAAATGTGGACAACAACAACAATGAAAGTAGCAAGGGTCCATCAAATACTGACGCGTTTTTCTGCGTTAGAGACAGCTATGGAGTAGTACGAACAACAATCAGAGTGCCGTCTTACTCAACTACTGCTGCTGAAGAGAATTAGAGACCTTGCAGTGAAAAAACGAAGGTGTACAATGGTACAGCGAAAAATAAGAGATAATTTTCCACAATCAAGGTAATATTGCGACATTTTGCACCTATTTTGCTTTTTCTTCAAGCACATTTCCCGCATGTGAGAATTTTCAATATTTGTATAGTGTCCAGCATCACATACTGCATGGATCGCATTCGGTTATCCGAACAATCGCGTATCCGAACGGTGTCCGTCCCAATTGATTCGGATAAACGACGTTCTACTGTACTTACTATGTACCGAATGAATATGGGATTGACAGTGTAAAATTTTTCAAAACATTTTCTTGAAAAGAATTATGAGTTACTGGTTTTCATAAAATTTTGTCATTTAGTCATAACTTAAGTGAATGTCATTCAAAATATCATTATTTTAGAATGCATTTTTATTCGGGTAGATGGGGATGAAAAAAAATCCACATAGAGACTTCAATTCTTTAAAGTGCAATATGGACTACGAGTGTCTTGGATATACCTTATTCACAGGGCGACTTACTAAATTATCAGGTCGTAACTATGGCAATATAATTCGATGTAATCTCATTCAAAAACATTTGTAATCAAAAAAAGTTTTGAAACCAATCCAAATCTGCTAAAACACAATTATTGAAAATTATAAAATATTTAAAGGCAATAGAATTAAACTATAAAATATTGAAGATATTTAATTTTTCATACAGAAAAAACTACCAACAGCAATTCTTATTGTACTGAATATGATCAGATGAGAATAGTTATTTTATAATTATTATTTCTCATTTGAAGACTTAAAACACAAATTTTATTTTTGTAATATATTTCCTTACTCCAAGGTCGTGTTGTTCAGTTCCAAAAATATAGTGCGAAATTTTCTTTCATCATTTTATTAACAAAACCATATGGAATAATTACTAGAACAACAAATATAAAATCAGACGATAACGTTATACACAGCAATCGATTGAATAAAAACAATTCGATACAAATATTATCGTTGCCACATGCCAAACAAAATAAGTAATTACTTCTTTCCTAACAGTTGGAATTTTTCCATTGGATTGGAAAGATAAAATTTTCTTTCGTAGGGATTATTAAAAATCTGCGCTAGAGTTGCCACAATAACTTTATACTTAGAATTTATCCAAGACTCAGAGTCAGATATTTTCCTGTTTGTAATGTCGTGTTAATCAAATGTTCGAGAACGCTGGTTCGAGTTTTTACAAGAACGATGCTACTATTGGACTGTAATTTGGTATATTTAGAGACGGTGCTATTCGCCCGCTGTTCCAAGATGGAAGCTACAACAACTCTTGCGGTGGGTTACATCAAAACATTGGCAGAGGTGCCCAGTCGGTGGATGGCATTCGCGACAAAAAATAGATACAATTACGGACTGAACACTGTTTATTTCCAGCCAAAAAATTTTGAAAAACATGTACGAAAAAATGTCCTAGACTCTTTTTATAACATATGACAAAGAAAATTGCAACAAAACATGTTTTTACACAAAACCTTTAAATTAAATTACAATATGAGCCGTTCTCTTTGAAAGTGGTGTAAGTCCATTTTTGACAAAAAAAGTTAGTTAAATATAACATTGAATGCAATATTATATTAGCTTTTTTTTTTATCTAAGAACAATTCCCCAAAAACCTACAAAATTTTTTGTCAATATAAGTTTTTGTAGTTAATGAAATTACAAACATAATTACTTTGAAATCGGTAAATATCTCCATGTAATATAAAATGGACTTACACCACTTTTAAAGAAAGCGGTTCATATTTTATTACAATTTATCATTTATTTGTCAAATATTTAATCAATCAAAAATTTAAGTATATATAACTCCTGAAGCACACGTTTCTAATACTCTTGCAAAAGCATTTCTATATGTAGAATAAACCGAGAATGACCTGGGTTCATGGACCACTAGATACTCAGCCACATTCAGGATCGCTGTCAGACCTTGCTAATTGTTTACTAAACGAAAAAGCACTCCCATCTGTAATAATGTGGTAAGAGTCGTTGTCAGAAGCTGCAGGTCAAGGAATAATTGTCGCAATTAGAGTGTAAAAAAACTTTCCGTTTCAAAACACCCGACCACATTTAGACCAGTCAACACTCTCTCGAAGGACAGGCAGGGAAGACGAGCTGTAAATTGTCGGAAACCACACACATTATTTAGTAGCTGATTTTAAACTCGTGACTTCCGGGTGAAGGATTTCACAGACACTTCCAAGAAGACATTTCCTTGATTTAAATGCTAAAATGCTGCAACAGTGTCATCTCATTAACACGAGATGTGTATTCTTTTTACTTTTATCACCTCTTCATGTCGTGCTCAATCTTGGTGAAGCATTGTTCTTAATCGTTGAGATTTCATTTTCTGGTATGAATTTATTTGCTTAAAGGAGGCCAAGAGAATTTACACTGTTTTTATGCTTCATTTTTAAATTATACATATACAGTTTTCCTTAATATCTGTAATCAACAGCTGGATATTTTAAATGTCCTAATATCTAGATGTTGATTAGAGATATTGCTATATTTCTCGAGGGTATAAACTAATGGTAAAAAAATATTTCGTATTAAATTTGAGTATATGGGCCGACTTTTTTTTCTTCTGAAGCTTTTGTATTTTCCCTTCCTGGTTTTTTGAACTCTAAACTAACACATGCAGCCATTGATGAAAATTCTGATATATTCGTAAGATTTAGGGGGGAAAGGGGAGATCGTTATATAAATTAAAGTTGAACCTCTTTATTTCATACTATAAATAAATTCTAATCTTACGGGGTTTTTTTCACAATATATTCATATCACCAAATCCAACAACGGAATAATGCTACCCACGCAAATCAGTCTCAATCACACTAAATATTTATTCACCCCCCCCCCCCCAAAGAACTTATATGTCACAAGATTGGATTCTCGAGTACATCACCTACCCAACATTCGGCGGAGTTGGGTAGACGAAAGCTTAAATTAATTTTTTATTTCAAGCATTCAACAGATGCTAAATATTGCGGTGATTTAATTTTCCTGATATTACCAGATTCAAATTGATACTCAAGGGATCTTTTACATGCCCCATGATCACATGACATGTACTCTTATGATTTTCCCATTGAAAAAATCGATCGATTTCAGCCAGGATCGAACCCGCAACCTTAGTATTACGAAGCGAGCACTCTATCTCTAAGACACCGAGCCGTTTACTAGTTAAATGTGGTATTTCACGAAAGAGATTCACCGCTCTTGCTTCAAAAAATAATTATTATCGTGTTTTTGATTATTTCTTTCGATTGAAGAAAATTTTTAACCAGATAATTTTTTTAAATCAAAGTCTTTATGACATACGTAAATAAATACAAACTTGTTTTTTCGCAATGTAAGCAATTTAAAGCACAGTATCTTTTAATCTTAAGCTCAGATTAACATACACAACACTTTATTGGACTAAAAACTTACATATTCACGACTATACTTGCAATCTAAGCGCAATAGACGTTAAAATTAATATTACTCCAGGCTGAAAAGTTTTCATTTTATTTCGATTGTTACACAGTGATAAATAACACATGGAAACTAATATAAATATCTTAGTTTAAATCACTTTGAAATTTCTTCCTGCTGTCTATTATATACTCATAAATTACGTGTCAAATTAGTTAAAAGAAATATTGAATTGAATGAGACCTTTAATTATGCTTTTGAGTGATTACTGTCAAGATTTACAATTAACGCAGCGCGAGGGTTCCTTAACTATCTTTACCGAAACACATCATCTGTCAAAAACAACTATTTTGTAAGCGCGTGTTTCGTAATCTGTTTTTAATGGTATTCTCTAATGACGGATTATCAAGAGAGAGAAAAACTATTTGCTTAAAAAATTAAGTTTGATTTTTAAGAAAGATCTTAAATAGAATCATTTTTGTCCATAAATTTTGTTCGAAAATAACTGCCATCTTTGATTTTTTTTTTTTAAAAATCCCCTGAAATAATTTGGGATTTACGAACGATGTGCAAGGTTTTGTTTCAAATTCAAAGTAGGAAATTCCTTTAAAAAAATAAAGCGAAATTGATTGTAGCAAATTATGCTATAAAATTTTTATAATTTCTCAAAAGTCACAACGAGGTAACGATGGATTTTCCCGCGCTTAGCAGGATGCCTGTCTATGAAGGAGGAGATGAGAGAAAGTTAAGAATGGATTTTGCACTTCTTTTACTTCTATTTTTCCTCTCTCAGTTGGCAAACACGGCGGCGACCTTTGACCGAGTTATGTGTGTGTGCGGTTTATTAATAACCATAACTGAACGTTTTTATGGGTGCCTTAGGTTTTACCCTTACACATCCAATATAACTTAAGTTCTGCGGTTAATTCTTCTTTTAACGTTTCAACCGAATTTGACTGAAACGGAAAAGGTCAGGGCGTGGAAAGGCAAACCTTGTGTTGCTTAATGACCCCTCTGATGATGATATCAGGTTGAAAGGAAATCCCATGTAAACAGTCAAAAACGTGATAGGCCATAGAAAAAATTACACGTTTTGCTTGATTCTATATCGGTACATATCAAAAACCTTCTTTTTCGTTGTTGTAACGTATAATTTTTTTTGAAAATAAGTCATTTTTTCTGTAAGGGATATCTTTTTAGGTATGAGTAACAGTTTTTTTGGTAAAGAAATTATTTGGGTAGCTTTTGAGCATTTCTTGTCACATTTATTGAATCATATATTATTGAAAAAAAAATTTTTAATTCCACCAATTCCAACTTATAATGCGGGAATAAATTTAGTAATGAAAAAAATTGGCTTAAATAACAAGTAGACATCATAAATGTTTTTGAAATGAATTGTATAAACAATTTCGTCAAATCATTGACACACTTTTTTAAAAAAAAAAAAGATTTTTCAACTACTATATAATTTCTTAAAATTTCTTTTGTATCAATAAATAGATAATCACACACGTATTAAAAATTTTTAAAAAGTACAATCACGTTAACTTTTAAGATGTTTTTTAATTCATCTAGAGTTGTATTTAAAAAAGTAATTTTATTTGTTATGAGTTTTAATGATCTCTCAATCGATTTTAAATTACAGAGTCATTAAATAATGAGCAAAAAGAATCGTAGAAATAACAGCTTAATTTCTTGGTAAAGGTTTTTTTCGGTGCGCAGTATGAGCGCGTTGAAATAAAATTTTGGTTCTTTAAATGGTTTAATTGCTGTACTAAATAAAGCTTTGCATATCTTGTTCATTGCTCAGTTAACCTAAACAACAAACAAGTAATATAAAAAAAAAATTTAAGTCAATTTCAACTGAGGTCAACAAGGAAAAGTTTTATTTTAGCTACTTTTTATTAAATAGTTACAATTAATATAAATATGTATAGTACACATATGACATACAATATTGACAAAATAGAAAGCGATTTTCCTTGAAATTTTCCATTTTCATTTCTATATATGGTGTTGGACTATTTTTTTTGTTTGTTACTATTTATTCATTAATTAAATTTAATTATTCTAATAAAATAGTATAGTAAAAAAGCAAACACATTCTCAGAAATTAGGACATCCCAGGTGGGATTAGAAGTACAACGCGCTATCCATTGCGCTACAGGGACCCAATAAACGATTTTCCTTTCTATATATGCTGTTTAACTATTATTTTTGTTACTATTTATTCTTTTTTTCTTTTTTTAATCAATTAATAATTGAAAAAAACTGTATTAACATCAAGTGTCATCCCCTACAAATTTAAATAAATGTATTTGAACTTGAATGGATGAATAGAAAGTATTTTATTAACAATTGAAAATTTGAACAAAATATATATATATATATGAAGAAAGTGAACTAATCGTCGAGGAATTGAATAAATTTTAGTTGACGATACCGAAAAAATATAAATAAAAATAGATAAAATTTTGGAAAATGAATTTTAATTATCCGTTGATAATATAGAAATCATACTTCTTAAAAACCTGCAAAAATTTAGAAATTACTAATCAATTCGTAATTTCGCAACAATCTTTATAAAATTAAGATCAAAAGCGTACGTGTCGCTCAATATCTGCAATAATTTTATTCTCGCAAGTAAGTTCAAGATTTCCCTGAAAAACCGGCGCCAAATGCATAGTGGAAGGTAAAAGCCTAATGCACATGCTTGATTTTTAACACCCTTTTATAAGCTTCACTTGTATGTAACGGAATTTTTTAACTCAACTTTTACCCACTTTAAAAGGTCAGATTAATTCGAAATTTTGCTCACTTGACAAGGACCGATGACAATACAATAATTTAATGATTTTGTTCCATTTGTCTTGATCAGGATCATCAGGATTAACGATATCCCATTTTCAGATCCCATCCCGCATCTGGCGACTAATTTCAGTTCCCATTTCCAGATTTGGCGACTAAAAGATAAAGTTACAACTTAGTTCGATCAACTGTAAAAGAGTGTTTTATGGTGTTTTTAAGCAATAATTTTTTTCCCTTCGTGCCGTGTACCAGTCGATTCCTGCAGGCAGTAGAGTCCGGTTATACGGTGTTCGTTGGATTTTTATTTCTCCAAAGATGACTGAACGACTTGAGCAGAGGTACTGCGTCAATTTTTTGTCAAAAGCTTCGCGATTCTCGAATTGAAACTATGCGTAGGATTCAGCAAGTATTTGGAGACGATGCTATAAGGGTCTCACAATTTAAGGAGGTGTTTAACCGATTCAAAAGTGGCCGCACGTTGGTAGAGTGTGACCAGCTTTCTGGAAGTCACAAACACCTTGAAATGCAGCTGTTGTTGAAAAGGTGGAAAATCTGACAATGAAAGACCGTGTGAGAGACTGCAGAATAAGCTGAGATCAGAACAGGTTCTCTACATGCAATTTCGGGGGATCATGCGCAGTGCAAGTGCGAAATTGGTTCCAAAGTTTCTGACGGTGCAGTGGCGTAACGTAACCCCCCCCCCTCCCGAACCACGGGGGGGGGGGTCCAATGCCTAGCTGCCACCAAATACCTACCTTTTGTAAAATCCAACTTGTGGGCCCAAAACTTGTCTTTGATGGGGGCCCAAATATTCTCTGTTACGCTACTGTGTCGGTGGAATAGAAAAACTCCGTCTTGCAGTTGTACAAATTAAAGAGTCCTACTGGATTGTCCAACTGGACATTATCAACACTGAACGCTTCTTGCAACTTTTGGCTATTCTCGAAAAGGAAAATGTCGTTGAAAAGATTCCATTTTAAGGGTAGAGATGAGATAAGACAGAACGCGAAGAGAGGGAGTTGAATACCATTCTAAAAGAAGCCATCCAGAAGTGTTTCCGGCAGTGGAAAGAATGCTGGGATAAGTGTGTGAAAGCGCAAGGGGCCCATTTGAAATTTGATTAGAGTCCCGCAAAGTGACAAAGATATTTTTTCTGATCAAAGGTCGAATACTTTTTGAACAGGCCTTGTATCACATGGATATTTGGAGATAAATTGTATATAAGAATATAAATTTTACTTTAACTTATGAACGAGATAGTCTAATATAATTTAAAACATTTTGAGATAACAAATAATTTCAGAGAGTAAAAAGTAATTCAGTTATTAATGTTTCAAAGCCTCATTTCGTCGAAACGACAAAAAAATTATAATCTAATGCTATGTAACTTCAACTAATATTGTATTCTACATTTGTTACGTTACCTGTCCCCAAAGTTAAAAATTAACTAAAAATTTTTTTAAAAAAATTATGAGGATGCTCATAATTAAGAGAATTTGTATATTTAGTCGAACTTCTGTATAAGTTCTCAACAAAAAGTCAAATTAATGCTTTAAGCAAAACTGCAAATTTTCAGCGACGATAACATAAACGCGTGAACTGTGCATTTAGAGAAAAATACTTTGCAAGCCCAGGTGCCAATTTCTTCGTTTTTACATCCTGTCAACTTTCGTGTTGTTTTTTGCAGCAGTCGTTGAATTTAATAAATGCAACCATCTAAAACGAGTAACTACTGATGTTTGGATAATGAAAAGAGGTGGAAGGGTAGTTTTAAATGCACATTTCTTGATATTTTAATTCAAAACTAGAATTAAGTAGAACTTACGGATACAGTTAAATGAAACCGGATCCATATAAGAAATGCCTTAGTGACGTCTTACAAGAACCCATGATGACCAACAAAGACCATTGCAGCGAAATATAACACAATGCAGGGAGGTATACGGATGTGAAACCTTTGATATCTACACTCACCTCTTTTCAGAGGTACAGTTAGCCCTGATTTCACATTGACGCATGAAAACGCTCTTTTGTGTAAAACTCATCAAACCAACAAATTTCGGAAAAATAAGGAAATTCGTAAGATGGGATTGCCCGGCTAGATCTCCAGACCTTAACTTATATTGTACATTTTTTATGCTTTTTGAAAAAACAATTGCAACTCATCTTTTTTTTTTTCACAACGAGCCAGGACGATAAAGCATCAATGCCGGAAAAGGGAGAGCAATTATCACAGGAACTCATAAAATGTCCCCTTTTCAGCTTAAACGCATGTTGTGAAAGCTGTATAAGTGTTAGAAGGGACCATACTGCTTACTAATACCCATTTTTATATTCCATCTAATAATTTACCTCCTTTTTTTTTTTTTACTTTTTATCTCTGTGAGCAGCGCCTAAAATCACACGTGTTTCATAACTGTTATATGTCTACTAATTTCTTTTTCCCTCGTAATTTACCAATCTATGTACATATTAATTTTCTACAGAAAAATAGAATATTTCTGGTATTTAAGTACATAATCAGGCAAAAGATACAATTATCTTAATTTTGAGCATCGCCGTATAATTTGAAACAATTTTTCTTTCCATTGCTTCGTAGAGCATAGTTACATCTGACAACACACTTGAGTTCAATTTCTTGTGATTCATTCTCTTAATTAAAATAAACATGCATAATTGATGATTACATTTTTTTCAATGTTCTCACATTTTCACAGGAAAGAGATTATTGCTAATAGAAATTTCCTATTTCACTTAATTGTTATTTACTTACTTATGAAAACGCATTATTTTGAATAATAAAATCACCTCTTGAAACTTATTTTGAACACAACAATTAAAATTATCTTTTTTTTAAAAATTTTCAAAACATGAACTTTAATTTTTAAAATGAAAAGTTAAGTATATAAAATAAATGAAATATTTTTTTGAAATAGTTATAAAAATATTTAAGACTGAAATTTTTAATTTTGTCTTTTAAGATATATTTCTACAAAATCTAAAAATATATTTATCAAGTTCTAAATAGTTTTTAGCGCTTTTTTTTCCTTAAATTAAGTACACGAAAGCATGGTCTGAAAAATTTTAAAAATTGTTTTAAATAATCTAAGAATATTGTAACGCTTATTTTTCTTTACATATATCTACCGTAAAATCCGGCGTATAACGCGCACTTATACTTTCAAGCTGAAATTTTTAATTTTTAGCTATATTCGCCGTGTAACGCGCGCCCTCTATTTTACGAAGAAACCTGAAATGTACGTGCTCAATACTCTTGTGTTATGAAGTCATTTATTCGAAGAGTAATATTCCAAGCTTTAAAAAAAAGTATATTTATAGAACAACAACCCTTTTAAAGTTCATAAGAAAAATGTCATTTCTTTTAAATAAACAGTATTTCTAAATCTGTAGAAATCTAATTTTTTTTATGCTCATCTTTTTTATTTTTTATTTTTAAGCTCTCCTTTTTATATCCGGCGCGTAACGCACACCCGTAAATTTTGATCTTAATTTTTGTGTTAAGTGCGAGTTATTGCCGGATTTTACGGTAATTATAATAAGCAATTAACGGATTATCATATTATGTGCGTGTAGGAGGAGGAATGGATGAAATAAAAAATGGATTTTAGTCCATTTTTCATAATTATTTATGTTACCAATGCCATTCCACTATTGTTTTAAATGTGATGTTTGGAATGCAAAGAGCGAAAAAACATCAAATCTGCAAACTAGAATGATTTGTTGTTTACACCAGTGATTCTCAAAGTGATCTATATCGACCCCCAAGAGTCTATGACGACCTGCAAGGGGTCAACGTCAGCGGAAAAATAATTTGGGGGTCCATGAGGTGTAAATGGGGTCTACAGTAGTGACTTGCATTAAAGCAGATCGTGACTTTAATTTTAAAAGAAAATTTAACTGTGGAAACCAGATTTTATTAATTTAACAGATTTATTTACTAAATTTATTCCGTTTAATTTGCAGTTACAAGGAGACAGCATAATCTTTATTAAAACAAGGACCATCATTTTAGCGAATTATGGGATTTCAAGGACCATCATTTTAGCGAATTATGGAATTTCAAGGACCATTATTTATGCCGAATTATGGAATACCTTGAAAATTTTTAATTGCTTTTCTGAATGTAAAAGAGTTTTCGCGCTGAGAGCATTTGTAGTTAAACCTTACAAGATTCATGCAAAATGTTGAAAATTTGTTATTGAAGCACCAAATTCATCCCTCCCATTAAAAGAATTTGTTTGCTGCTCATTTATTTTATACATTAATTAAATTTTTATTGAACTAATTAACATGTGTTTCTTAAATTTTAATCACTTTTCTTCACTACAGTTAGAAATTTAAATCTTTTAAATGTATTCTATACCGGCTGTCAAAGAGACATTTAAGTTGATAAATTTGAAAAAATTCAGTATTTGGTACGCAGGGTCTACCCCAAACCAAAAAACATGGCAAGGGGTCTATGAGACAAAAATGTTTGGGAACCTCTGGTTTACATAAAAAGTTTTTTCCGGTCCACCCTTATATACAAACTAGATTTACCTTTTCTAACATTTTTCAATAACCCTCTTGTTAATTTATAGGGAGACGTTAATAAACATTCACATATTTTTCAGCTTTACATTTTGCACTTTTAGAGTCTAAAAATAGTTAAAAAAATGTGCAATTGAGTGATTAGATGGCTTAATGTCTGAATTGTTCATAAATAGCCAAACGTAAAATAACCTGGTACATCATTATGTTCTCTACATTCGACACTTTCCTTATAACTTTGACAGATTCCATTTCCTGCCTTCATTACTCGTTCCAGCGCTTGAGTAACAATGCGTAACAAATGCATATTTTTGTAAAACTTTCCTTTTCTTTAAAGTCTATTACATTCCTTTCTACAATTCTTTTTCTAAATCAGATATACTATATTATTATTTTTTACAAACTTCTTATTTCTGGTAACATAAAAGCATTACTATAAATACGTAAATCTGCAGTATTCTTCAATTTTATGAACTTGGAATTTCAACTATAAGATTATGTTTCTGTTTAATCTTATAATGTTTTTTTTTTTATTTTCTGAGAATTTTCTTACACTTCTCTTTTTGTTTTCTATTCTTTCTTTCCTATCCCCTCCTTTTTGTTTTGTTTTTAAATCTATTTTTCAAGCATATATTAAAAGTACCAAAATAAGGATTACTGTCTTACACGAAAATACTCTGAAGTATAATAAAGGTATTATTCATTTTTATTGAAACGTTATGTAAGCGTATTTCACCAAAAGTAAGCCGTTTTCTTTGAAAGTGGTGTAAGTCCATTTTATAGAAAACGTTAGTCAATGATAACAAGCTACTGAAATCCAAAAGAGAATTACTACGGCTAATAGATGTCTTAATGGAATACAAAAATATATGAAATCAAATTTAATCAAAAGAAAAACAAAGGTTCTATTGTATAAAAATCTTTTAAGATCTGTATTAACTTATGATTGGGAAACTTGATCCATGTCTCGAACAGAGGAGAACATAAGTATCTATGAAAGGAAGATATTAAGATTTATTTTTGGAGGAATTCAGGAAAATGGAACGTGGTGAAGAAGATCAAATTTCAAGCTCTATCAATCATATAAAGAATCCGACATCGTTAACTTCGTCAAAATACAGCGAATTAAATGGGCAGGTCACGTTGTCAGAATGGACGAAGACCGCACTATTAAAAAGTCTTTGATGTACAACCATTTGGCACACGAAGAAAAGGCAGGCCAAATCTTTGATGGATTGATGGCCTAGAAAAAGATCTCCTAGTTTTAAGAACTATGAATTGAAGAACACTAGCAGGAAAATGGCTGTCCTGGAAAAGGCTTCTTGAGAAGGCCAAGGCCCACCCTGGGCTGTCGAGCTACTGAGGAAGGAAAGAATGATAACACTGAATGCAATCTTCGCTAAGAGCTTTTTTTTATCTATAAACACAGAGTTCCCCCAAAAAATGCTTCAAAATTTTCATCATTTTGTCGTTGTAAATTTACGTAGTTAATTAAATTGCACCTTGAAAGGGTGGTACAAGTCCACTTTCCAAAAAGACATAAATATAATGTCCTGGTGGAGTTTATTTTTGTATGTCCCTAGTTTATTTTTGTATAGAAAATAAAAAAATTTCTTTCATTCACTGGAATTTTGGTAGATAACGATAAAAATTTAAAAAATGGCACATATTAATATAAAAATTTAACTAAAGTAATTTAAATTAAAGGAACCTCTCTAGATTTCTTTGACATACTTAATACAAATTTCATAATTTTTTTCCTTACTGGGCTGCATTTTAGCAACTTAACCTTTGCAGACACGGCAAGTCACCAAATGTGAGAGACATTTCATGGTGACACCCTCTACTGGCGGCCTTGCTATCAAATTTGGAAGCATGAATTAATTTTAAATTCAAGCTCTCGTCGGATGCTTAAAAAAATTGGTTTGCTTCAATTGAAATCTTTTAACGTCCTCCCATCGGTGTGGAGTGGTAGTTAGGAGAAGGGTGCAGCTCAGGTGACTTCCTCGTCACTTGACCATGGTTCGAAATTTCAAGGTCCGTCGCCAAAAGCCCTCGAGTATAGCTGAACAGTGCGACGTTAATATTCACTCACTCAGTCGCTCATTTGAAATCTTATACTTAATATTTCATAAATGTATGATTTTCACATTTTGTGGCTTTGAAAGTGATATATATATATATATATATATATATATATATATATATATATAAGTCAACTTGAAGTCAACAATAAGTATAAATTTCTTTTGACTAATACTTTTAAAAGATAAACTTAAAAAATAAATGCAATGTTTTTTTTAAATTAAAATTTGTGTCTTAATATATGTTTAATATTTTTCAAAAAATTCAAACACAATCCCTTAAACTTATGAAATATAATATAAAATGTGTGGGCATTTGTAAACAAAACTTTTCAAGTAACGGAATTATTACAATTTTCAAGGAATTAAAATTCATTCATTGATAGCTGTTGCTCATCAGATATTATTAGTGGATATTTGTGAAACATTTCTTGGAAGTGATATATGTTTGAATATATAAGGCTTGGGAATGAATTTTTACAACCACAATCTTATCCTGATATAGATCTCAAGATTCATTCCTCAGTTGTTATACAAAATTTTTGATACTTCGTAAAACCCATCTTTGGGACCTCCGAAAGATCTATTTCTAATTTAACGAAAGATCAATTAAAGAAGCCTCAAGAAGGTTTTAAAGAGCACAATGGCAATCAAAGAATATGCAAAACATAAAGTGCTTAAAATTATCATGCAAGCAGATATACATATTATAAAGGGCAATTCAAGTTTTCGAAATATATTATCAATAAATCTTTTCACGGTTAAAGTTATACACAAAACCTATTATCATAGAAAATAACATGCCACGACATCAAATCGGAAGAAAAGTTTGAACGTTTTTGCAAAATGCAGTCTTAGTAACGCTGACTTGCAGTGGCGTAATGTATACCCCTTCATCACGGTGGGGGCAGGGTTCCAGGGGGTCAAAGCCTGACTGACACCAAGTATATATGGTTTTGCAATCCTTTGTAATATCCGGTTTGGGGACCAAAACCTGACTGCAGGGGGCTCCTAATGTTCTCCGTCATGCCACTGCTGACGACCTTCTTTACACGCGAATACAAGGGTCATACACTTCAAAACTGAAGGAAGAATCTTCACTTAATACTATGTAACACCAATCTTCTGACAACCGATGACCGGGCACGAAACAACACCAAAAAGCTTTGTCTGTGTTAACGGTTTCAGAATAGATATTTTAATAAGCGTACGTAAGTCTTGTTTCAACCACCTAGTGCAATGGTGTATAATGATATCTCGAAAAGTTTGAATTTCTCTCATAACCAGCCAATTTTGTCTTGTGTTTGTACATCTTGACTTTTCAAAACTTCAAATGAGTTTAACTGTGCCGTACGTAAGAGAAGGAGCAGGGGATCGGGAGCTAGGTTTGAATAGAAGTCACCTGGATCCCATCAAAGATGGTCAATTTGTACTCCCTACCGTGAAGCTTTCAAAAGAACCACGTTCTCCTCACCACTAGTGGACTGAACTTTTAAAAGGATAATTATCGAAGCTACACTCTTCACACGAGGCTACTTGTGTCTTGAAAATGAAGAAAGTTTTTATTGCTTCTTCGAGCTCAGAGTACCGATCACTCCTTTTTCTCCAAAGGTAGTCCCTTTTTAGTGAACTTTGGGTCCGCGTGGGAAAGGAATTTTCTCCCCTCTTCACACAAGAGGTGACAGAAAACGAGTTGATAGGCACACAATTCCCTCATGTGAAACCGGCTTAACTACCAATACAGTCGATCCCGTTCAACCAAACTGGCCGTCTGCTGTTGAACAACCAGCCGAAATCCCAATTATTTGTCTCTGCTCGAAGTCCAATTGCTTATTGAGTCTTCGATTGTATCGTAATGGTACAACATACAGTATTCCTGTGAATTATAAAGGGTATCACAAGAGACAATACGACAATATGTAATTGTTATTTAATTTAAAGGATGCATTTTGGGCTGCAGAAAGGCACATTACTACCAAATTTAAAAATTCAACGAATTACTGTCTTTGATTATGGAAATTTGCATTCATATTTTTGATAGTCAGATAATTTGTTAAAAACCCCAGGGCAATGTGTAGACTCGAATTTTTAATTTAACCTCTGAAATACCGAGTATGGAATGTAGTGGTTGTAGACTCATCTAACAGACGTATAAATTAAGGACAGCAAGTTTATTTAAACATCAAAACGCAAAACATGAAAATATTATTTCATATTAACATTTAATTTATTTCATTGAAACATAAAAATATTGAAATCAAATTATAAAGACCTACGCGGGCAATTTCTCAATTCTGGCCACCGCCCTATCTCGCCGGTGCCGAGAGACAGTCAACTGAAAGAGCATAGAGCGTCATTTTGATGAGGGGAGGAACACTGCGCTGAAAAAAGCCTTCTGCAAAACATTACTATTAGTTAAGCTATGATTGAATCCCTAAAGTTTTTTTAACGAACCAGCACCTCTGCAAATTAAGTTAATAAACTTTATTCACTCGACTTGTATCTTGATGAAAACTGCATCAGAACTGTTCTGTGAAGAAGAATCTAGAATCACCTATGTTCTTATTATAGATTGTGTTATTATTTTAGTGAATGAGTGCGTGAATATTAACGTCACACACTATTAAGCTACTCGAAAGCTTTTGATGACTGACCTCGCAATTTCAATCCAAGGCTAGGTGACGTGGATGACACCTGAGCTGGCACCCCCTCTTCTAACTTACATACCAACGGAAGGACATGAAGGAAATTCGTTCTCGTTACTTTCTGTTCCGTAAGCATATAACACCGCTGAACCAAAATGATCACGTCAGTCCGGAGGCAGTTTAATGGCTTATATAAGTACCACCGCCGCACATTCCCCTATCAGTGAGTCGGTAGGCGAACGAACGATCTCGTTGTTATGGCGAGCATGGGAGTTGTTGCTGTTGCGTCATTAGGTTGTGACGGCTTGTTTGTTGCGTCATTTGAGTGTGATGGTTTGTAGGTTACGTCATTTTGGGTGTGATGGCGTCATGTGTCTGACGGTTTGATTTCATTTGCGGTGGATAGATGGCGCCAGGACTGCTGCGCGAAGGTTGCATTTTTTTTCTTTGTTCAGCATCAAGGTCACCATTGAAGAAGATTCGTTCTCAGTACCTTCCATTCCGTAAGCATATAACTTACCGCTGAACCAAAATGATCACTTCAGTCCGGAGGCAGTTACTGACTTACGTAGATACCACCGCCACAGAGGTTTGAGCCTCGACATATTTAACATGCAACGGCCCCCACTGCATGGTATGAGGCTCGAACTTATGACACGCCGCCCACGAGTCCATTACCTTGACAACTAGGCTACCACGTCCTTTATTATAGATAAGTTACAATCACTGAAAAGACTATCTGATGTACACTAGACAATTCACAATTTAAAGCTGTATTTAATACTTTTATTCATATTCCAAATGTATTTCAAATTACTGATATTTATTGCATTAACAATCCAAATTACTTTTTAAAATCAGATAACTTCAGATAAAGAGCTATGCTTACACTCTGCCTTAATCTAATGAAATAATTGAAAAAGAAACAACTTGACCCAAGCCATACTGTACATACGAGATGATAACCGGCCAAAACAACGTAAAAAACGAGCGGCGATCTTGCATTGCCTTCAACAGACGTGACCTCGAAAGTATCAAAGTACAAGACGTATTCTTCTAATATTCCTTTATATTTTGCTCCAAGGTATTTAAAAAATAGCAACGGCCGTGTCCTTGCACTCAACCGCTCTAAATACAATCCGGAGCATTATTATTTTTTAAGGAATTTATTAATTCAAAATCAAATTAATAATTTGTATACGATAATTTATATTTAATTAACAGTCAGATATCACACAACATATATATAGTTGCATAAATATTGCATATTTATTAGGAAAGTTCATTCATTATTCATTCAATTATTCGTTATATAACAAGTATAAAGAGAAATTCATTAATCAAAGTGTTATTGGAAAACTTAACTAAGTTTAGTTTAATGTGGCATATTGCAATCAATCTTTTGATGGAAAACTGAAAAATTATTTAAAAAAAGAATATGTATTTAATATTTACATTCTTTTGCTGAAGAATTAAATTTTCACTTTGAAATTTAAAAGTAAAAGCTGTTGAAATTTTGATAAGTAAAAAAATTTCCGTATTTTAATATTAAAAAAGAAAATTAAATATTAAAAATATCACCTTTTGTAACTTTTAAAGTTGCTAAGTGATAACATTCCCCAAAGTTGTTAAAGCAAAAAAATATGCATGCCTGTTGTATTAATTTTTATTTAGCACATTTTATTTAGGATAAAATAATCTTAAAATATATTTGGGGCAAATATGTCAATTCAAAAGTATGAGAACGAAATCGAACTTGGAATATATACTTAAGTTGAAATTTTGATGTTTTATGAGTTGTGTGTGTGTATGCAAACGAAGTTTGAAAAGAAAAAAAATACTTTAAATAAATGATAGCTTTGTTCTATTGTTTAAATTCAATTATATTCCTTCAAAAATATTTTTAAAAATTCACATTTTTGTTTTAAAGATGTTGAAAAACACGCAATTTGAAAACTAATAATTGAAAATTAATCCATCAAATTAAAATTTATTTTAAAAAAACATTAAAGCATTTAAAATATTTTTTTAAATATGAAATACATATGATGTAAGATAAATAGTTCAGTAACAATTTCAATAGTTCGATTTACGTGTGCACATCAGACAACATTGAAAAATGTTGTAAGACACTTGTATAAATAAAGTAAACAGAAAACTAGCTCTTGAAATCTTAGATGCCATTTCATTACAAAATATTAATTAAACTTATCAATTCACAGTAACATTTCGTTAACATTTTTAGATAGTAAACCGTGTCAGTTATTTAGATAATTTATTATCTTAACTATGAAGATAATCCTGTTTTCAAATTAATAGAAAATGCGGATGTTCAGCGTTGCTCAACGGCATTATTGAACACATAAATAATCGCTTACAAAGAATTCTAAAACTTACGTCTATCATCTGAAGCCAAAAAAGTTGAATAGTACGGCTCTCACAATCGATATTGATTGTTATTAATTTCACATTACGATGCAGCATGTGGGTCAGTGGGGTAACGTACACTCCCGCATTGCGGCGGGGGGGGGGGAGGGCAAAGCCTAACTGACGACAAATACGTGAGGCCCAAAACCTGACTTTGCAGGGGCCCCTAATATTCTCCATTATACCCGCCACTGATTCGGGTTATTGGCGACAGACCTCGTATTTTTGAGTTATGCTAAGGGGCACCTAAGCAAACACCACACTGTCTCAACTTTTACACCACGCCAACGTAAGGATTTTAAGCTTAAACATACTTAACCTGCATCAACCTCTGTTAAAGGTAGGACTTAAGTGGCCCCAGAACTCGAAACCACAATTCGACAGAAATAATGTAAATCGCATGATCGCGATCATGTGTGTATGTGTGACCTTTCAGCTATTACAGCCCCTTAAGATCAATATTATAGTGAAATATAAAATACATGGTGTGCAGTTGCCGTGTTGTGTCTGCGAAACATCATTGTTTAGAATTTTAAAAAACACATCAGTAGATTTTTTAAAAAATATTGTCCCCAATAACTTAATTTCATACAATTTCTCAAAAAAAAAAAATCTAGCTGTAACATTTTAATTGTTAAAATGATAATCCGATTAAAAATTAGCTTCTATTTATTTTAAATTTTATCATTCCTGTCATTTCCATAATCAAATACACTTTAAAAATAACATTGATATAATGGATTTTAAAATAAAGTCGGACCCCGATTTAACGAATCCCTATTTAATGAATCTTCTTAGTGCCTATTTCGATCAGTTCCTCTTGTAATATGACATTTGTTTTCCTTTTAATGTGACCATATTAATTAATTGCCTACTGTAGTATTATTATATATTTAGTCAAAGCATTCTCAAACCTAGTTTCAAAATCTGAATAAAGGGTATTGGAATGTTGAACGTAGGTTAAAGCGTCCATTTTTTTCCTGACAGATTGTGTGTAACAAATTGAGAAACTAGGAAAATTCAGGACACCTAATATAATACTCCTTGGTTTAATTATGGCAAGAAACGCCGAAATGAGGGTCCTTGAAACTGCAAATTAACTTCATTAAATTTAGTAAATAAATCTGTTAAACAGGTAAATCTGGTTTCTACTTGATTAAGTTTTCTTTTGAAATTAAAGTCATGATGTGGTTTAATGAGAGTCACTATCGTAGACCCCCCCCCCCTTCACAACTCATGGACCCCCAAATTATTTTTTCACTGACGTAGGACCCCTGCCTGCTCTCATAGACCCCTGGGGGTCAAAAAAAGACCACTTTGGGAATCACTGCCTTACATTGATCGGAAACTGTGAAAACTTACCTTATGCAACAGAATGTAAATAACACAGTATTTTATTATCTGCATCGAGTCGAAGAACTTTTTCGTAACTGGTGCGTAAATTTTAACAAATAGTACTTTTATTTGTTAAATAATAAATTATAGTTTTTAAAAAAAACTAAAAAACACGCTTTTATACTGAATCGAACTAAAAAGTAAAAAAATAATTCTTAACACAAGAAAAAAATAATTGACGAGAAAATGAATGTCATTGGGGTAAAAGCGTGGGGTGCTTTGTACTGCATTTTTACACTTACTCGGGATAGAAGTTATAGAAATTATAACAACTGAATATTTTTTTATAGAACACCCCACGCTTTTACCCCAATGACATTAATTTTCTCGTTCATCATTTTATTCTTATATTAAGAATTATTTTTTTACTTTTTAGTTCGATTCAGTATAAAAGCGTGTTCTTTAGTTTTTTTAAATTATAATTTATTTTTCATTTTTTAGTTCGATCTACAATAAAAGCGTGTTTTTTAGTTTTTTAAACTGTGTCATTTATTCATTGTTGAATTTATCCTTGAGTTTGATATTTGGAGCCAGAATTACGTGGCTGCTGGAATAGGTCTTGCTCTTCAATAGATTTGAATTAAAGGTTCTGAATTGTATTTATTCTCTCTGTTTACGGGGTCTCGGATGAATCCCGTATCGTTATATTAGAGTCCGTCTCAAAAGAACAGGTCAAACGAATAAAATGTGTGGTAAGAAGAAAAAAAGTTCGAATTTTAAAAAAAAATTAATGCACCATGTTTTTATAACGAACTAAAAAATATAAAATTCCTCTTCGTTTTTTTCTTCTTTTTTCACATTTTCATGCATTGTCATCCACTTCTGAGATATGGTCTAAATTTCAAGTCTCTAGCTCATCGGAAAGTCACACAGTTTAAAATCAATTACAAAATTCCACCCGGACAGACATTCAAGAAAGCGAGTTAATAAAAACATGGTAATATTAAGTATCAATCGTATTCTCACCTTTTAAACGTATTGCTATAATGTTAATTCGTATCATCACTTCTAAACGTATTGCTTTATAAAAATAAAAAAATATTTAGTAGTTAAAACATAAATTAGTTTTTTTCACATCAAAGCCTTTTTTTTTTTATTTTCATTTTCAGAAAAATGTTTATATTACAGTAAGAAATTGATAACACACACCCATCCTCCACTTTCTCACATACGGAACACTTTTTTTGTTTGTTTTATTTTTATAAACCACAAGTGTATTAATTAAAAACACTCGCTGTAGGGTTACACTTTTTTCTTTCAGTCGTTAAATCTGGAATTAGTCGCCAATTCTGAAAATGGTATATGGAATAAGTCGCCAAATTTGAAAATGGCATATCGAATTAGTCGCCAAATCTGAAAATTGTATGTGCAATAAGTTGCCAAATCTGGAAGTGGTATATGGAATTGTCGCCAAATCTGATTATCGTGATTCCTGAAGATCCTGATGAGGACTATGGAACAAAATTATGAAATTATTGTATTGTCATCGGTCCTTGACAAATGTGCAAAATTTCGAATTAATCTGACCTTTTTAAGTGGGTGAAAATCGAGTTCCAAGATTCCGTTACATGCAAGTGAAACTTATAAAAGCGTGTTAAAAATAAAAAATGTTTAGCAGTTAGAACCTAAATTATTTTTTTCACATGCACGAGCCTTTTTTTATTTTCATTTTCTGAAAAATGTTTATATTATCGTTAGAATTGCTAACACACACCAACACTCCACTTTCTCACATAAAGAACACTTTCTTTGTTTTATTTCTATTAACCGCAAGTGTACTTTATACTTGCATATAATTAGCTTTAAATTCAAAACACTCGCCTTAGGGTTACACCTTATTCTTTTAGTCGCTAAATCTGAAATTAGTTGCCAAATCTGGAAATGATGTATGAAATTAGTCGCCAAATCTGAAAATGGTATATGGAATTAGTCGCCAAATTTAAAAATGGAAAATGCAATAAGTCGCCAAATCTGGAAATGATATATGGAATTGTCGCTAAATCTGATTATCCTTATTCCTCACGATCCTGAAAGAGACAATAGAACAAAATTATGAAATTATTGTATTGTCATCGGTCCTTGACAAGTGTACCAAATTTCGAATTAATCTGACCTTTTAAAGTGGGTAAAAATCGAGTTCCAAGATTCCGTTACATGCAAGTGAAACTTATAAAAGCGTGTTAAAAAGTGCGTTACTTCTAACTATGGATATATTGTTTGTGAGCTGCTTATTATAGAATTTCTAAAAGCTAAGTCCACACACACACACACATACACACAAAAAAGTGGTATGGTTTTTTTCCCGACTTGATATAACGAATAACTCCGAATTAACAAGCAAAATGTTCAGTTGCGATTAATTTGTTAAATCCGGTCCAACTGTAATAGTAACTATAATTGCAAAGAGAATGAAATTTGTAAATTTTCTACTAATGGAATTTTTATTAAATGGGACAATTATTCAACCATTCATGTTACTTAAGGTATCCGATTACCCTAAAATTGTGAATTTTGTCAAAAACTGACAGTTTTTTTATGATTTTATTTTATAGATTATTTTATTAGCTTTATAAAAATACCAAGTTTATTATTTTCCGTTCACTAGAACAAAAACTGCAAGTGTTTTAGTAAAAGCAGATGTCATTACTTTAAGCGTCATACTTTAAAACGCGTTTTACTCGAAATGTGTGTGTTTTTTTTTTTAAATGCTCGGGGACAGCGATTGCTAAAAAAGTTTTGAAAATAATTAACTGTGAAATTTTTTGTGTATGTTCTGTTTAGTAGTAGAAGTGTTTTAACATTCAGATTTATCAATCACTGTTTTATTTCCAAATTTAGAGTCCCTTATGTGAATATCATCACTATTATTTTAAGCAATTTCATATAATAACTAAAATAAAGTGCTCTAGTTTTTGTAAAAATTAAAATACCTCTTATCCTGAAGGTCATTTCAAAAATGAATAACATAGCATCACATCAGAATTGAAAATTTGTTCATAAACTTTTGGTGCAGAATGGGCCGCATTTTTGTAATTTTTTGTAAATTTTTACCAATTTATCCCCATTTTATAGTAATCATAATTTCTTTTTATTTCTCTTCTTAGTTCTAGCATATTTTTCTTAAAATGTACTAAACAAATCTAAAAACCACAAAAAAATTCCCATATCTCCATTTTTTTTAAAAAAGTTGTCGCAAATAATCGGATACTTTAAAGTGTTTTATATAAAAAAAAAGACTCTCTATACATTATATTATTTATATAATTCGATAAAAATAATACACTGCATAAATTTGCGACTTATATTTAGCTGACTAATGCAGTTCATTTTTACATTGTTAAAACAAGTAGCCGGCCAATAAACTGTTTCTTTTTTTTCCCACGAAAACATGATGTTTCTTCGAAATGTTTGCTTTAAAAATCACGCAAGTAGTCACTTTTATTCTTTATCTTTCATTTGCACTCTTTGTTTTCGAAGAAGACAATGGATTTCTGATGTCAGCAGTTCACTTCAGTTTATTTAAATATACCCTAATACGCTGAGAATCGTTCATTAAGTTGATGCGTGGAGATCATCACGGCAAACAATAATATTTTACTGTCGTGCTCTCATCATTACCTTAATAATTTGGGAGGCTCTGAAATTCTGGACACGACAACCCTTAAAGTGGAAACAACTTTTGCAACAGGTGTCTCGTCGTTTTGGACTTATATAACTACACGTGGCAAGCACTGCTCCCTTCTGTTTTGTATTTTTTCAAAAGTCTCTTGACTGCGACGCTGAATTGTTTTGTGTAAGCTAGATAACTTTTCGAAAGACAAAGAAAGGACGAACAAAAACGCGCAGAGTTTTCAATAGTCATGTTAATTAATTGGGTTATAAAACTCTTGGTGCATGAACACTTTTCAATCAACAGATGATAGGATTATATAAAACATCATAAGATGCGCTGTTGAAGTCTTTTTAGTTAATAGAATTTTTTCCCTTAGAATAATAATCGTTAAAAATTCATATGGGTTTTATAGTAATACCGAGAGAGAGAATATAATTTAACCTAAGCCGCACCCCAAATTCTCAATACGTTTTTGTGAAAAAGTGAAAAATAGTGTAAAATGGCTTATCAAGAGAGATAACCGATTTTTACGAAATTTATAAAATATATATAAAATAAGAACTAATAATTAATAATTTATTTATTTTACCAGTATTAAAAACTTTGAAATTCTTACATGAACCTTTAAATGCTACAACGGACAGTATCATGTTCAATTTCACCCAACGAACGAATTTTTTCGCCTTCTATTCTAAGCCGCATTCCATTTTCTATAGTATTAACATTGAAAAACGTGTGGATTATATTCAAATAAATACGGTATATATATATGCAATCATTCCTTTCATTATTTTTTAAATAACTTTCCGCAATCAGAATCAAACTTTTAAATTTTTGCGATGATCATAAATTAAAATTTTCATTTTACAAAATAATAGTTAATATATAATAGTTATATGCAATATTTGATACGGTTTCTGAAAGAATGTGCAGATTGATTTTTGACTTCATAGTATTTTGTTTTGATCTGCATGCTTTATTTTTTTTTTCAATGGGAGCTGTTTTACACTTGCTTCATGGTAATCCGTCGAATGTATTACTCTTAACCAAATTGTAAGTAGTACCTCTCAAACAATAGTAACATGTTTAAAAATAGAATCTTTATACCACAAGAATGATAATCTTAAATAAGAAGGTTCCCAAAAAAATTCGATCAAACATGCGTAGAATCCTATGGACTAATCTGACATCGACCTATATTTTGTTCACTCGCTCAATTTGCTCTTAATGTACATGATACGTCAGCTACTTGCGATCAAATAATCAAAAAAAATTCCAGTACATTTTAAAATATACCTTATTAAATCTCTAAGTGATATGTATTTTAATTTGGAGACTCTTTAATTCCTATCAGTTTAAGCAGCTCTAATTCCAATTTTACTGGGAAATTAAATTCACCTATTAATGATTTGTTGAGTTTATTGATACGAATTATCACTCTGCCGAGAAAAAGACATCATGGAATCAAGATTATTTTAAGTCACAACACGCACCCTATTTAAGGGACCTTTTCAGTGTATATCAAAGATCTAAGATGACCATTGAGAGAGCGAGTAGGTGTGGTTTGGCCCTGTCTGTTGCAACAAGTGTCAGTGAACCACTATGATGATTGCTCTGATACCAGAAGAGCTGTGGCGAAACAGAACAAATGGTTTTATTTTTTCACTTTGTCCTGAAAGAGAGCTCCAAATAGGAAAGAGGTGCACAATGTAAGAGGATCACAAGCACCACACACACAGCTTTGACCAAAGTATCTGCAACTTCATTGGTTTCAATGTCACCGTGTGAAGAGATCCACCGGAAGTGAATCCGATGGAAGAGAGTCGTTTTAGCTTTTTCGCAATAGTCACTCCAATATTATTTCTTTCTCTGTACCAATTGGCCCAGGATTAGATAGAAATTTTACTACCAGACAGAATCCAAATTTCATTTCCATCATTAAGTGACAAAACCGATTCAAGGCCCTTGATTTATAGCAAATAATTCATTGCAGAAAACAGAGTAAAAGTCAGGGTTCCTCCCCTAGATTTTATGACACAATTTTTTGATTATGGTAACTCCACACCTGTATTATCACTATCATTCTTGGTTTTCTCGAGTGTGAAATGCTCTACACTTTTTAATTGTTATTTCGCCTGCCATCCAAAATGACTTAATTCATTATCATACAAATATACAAATAAATGCAACAATACATTCTGAAACAAGATGTTTCTGAATGTCATTTGAATATTATTTATCTACGATTGTGAACATGTGGTTTTTAAATTGAACTGGAATAAGTTTCTTGCAATTTTTTTTTGGAATAAAACTGTTCAGTTTGTGAATAATAAAGCATACCTGTTCACTAAATACATGTTAAAAATATTATTTAATTATGTAACGGGTCTATTCGCGCTTCTACTAATCCTCTTGGGTAAAATAATCCTTTTAACTGTGATTTCAGTTGAAAACAGCTTTCCGTAGAGAGGACTGGGTTTTATGTAAATTAGAGCTTCTAGTTAAGTGTTAGTCGTAGAGTAGGTGAAATGATGGTTGAAAATTGAGATAGAAGGAAGCGTAGCGTTAGTGACCTGTGGTCGTATAGTTAATTCAAGAATGAATATTAATCAAGTGTCGAAGCAAGAGTGCTCAGGATAAGAGATAAGTGATCTTATTTCTATTATAATTAATATATTATGGTTGATTGCTCCTCGGGATTAATAATTTAAGTGCCTTCTCAATTAAGTTGATTGAGTCTATCAAGTGATATAGACAATAAAATTCTGTTAATTTAAAAATGGCTGACCATTACTCGAATCCTCCAACACCCACAGTCGATGGACCGCAACAATTAGAATTTAAAATAGTATTTAATCTTAGCTTAGCGCAAAACAGAATTTTACTTCACCATTGTTTTTCTGAACAATTGCTTATTCAAATAAAAGATAATGTTAAGAGATAATGTTTCTGAAATAAATACATTCCACATTCAAAATAAAGATATGAAGTCAATATCGAACTGTATTTTTAAAATAATTTATCAGGAATCATTGTATTTTTAATAATCTGACCACGTATTATCGTTTTAGGATGCTATACGAATTCAGAGATATCGATTCTAGCAACCAACCGCACAAAAAAGCAAGAAATACGCGCATTTTCAAAAATTAAATCCCTTTCAAGTTAGAAGAGCGGCGCATACTTTCAATCTAATACCCTTCTCTCTCCAGCAGTTTGGTTGCTATGGTGATGGGATAATATCCCAATATTTCATGGGATATTAAATTCCTTCGACCCGAATACCTAGTGCATTCAAGATATGAGGTTAAACGCCTTAAATGAGATGACGTCAAACAACAAAAGATGAAGAGAAGATGAGTAGAGAGAGAAAAGTCAGTCAGAACAAAGACCTGGTTATAATTTAGAATCTGGTGCATATATGATATGTAACAAAAAGAAAAAATAAATGGGTTGATTTAATTATTCCTCGGGGGGAAAAAAAGGAAAATGTGCTTGTATTTAACATTTAAAAAACCAAAATGATTGATAATAAACTTTTGAAAACAAAATCAAAAATGTGTAGGCAATCAACTTTCGAAAACCAAAATAAAAAAGTATGTGGGAGTTCTTATTAAATCATTACTTTTAATATTCCTTCTAAACTATCAGTTCTAAAATCTTAGGTATTTAAGCATTTAAAATTGCGTGAGAAAAATAAAATTTGCATAATTAAATTATAAATAGAAACACGCATGTAAGAAGTATACATTTACTTACAGTTATATTTAAAAAAAATTAAAACAAATTCGTCCAAGAACTTTAAGTTTTAAAAAAAAGTTAAAATTTTAAACTTAGAAGTTTTAAATTTAAAGAATTTTTATCCTTAAAGTACCATCTAGCATTGTGGGGTTTTTTAGCTAATTGCTCGTAGATAGGTTTGTTATCAATATAGGCATATGATATCTTATATTCAAACTGCTCTCCACTCTCAAAATGTATGCTAACAAAAAAGAGATCATTTTTTAATCTAGAAATTCAATCATCTTTAATTAACAAACTTGAAGTTAAGTAAAATTTTAGTTTTACCACTAATATCTCTAAAATGTGAAGTTTATTTTCTATATATTAATTTAAATTTAGAATTTATATATGTATATATAAATAGAGAGAGACTACGCACATTTTTAACTGTCTAAAAAATCTACTAGATTTAACATAAAAATATAACTGTCTAAAATAATGTATATATATATATATGTAGGATATCCCATAGAACTTTTTCTTTTTGTAAAAGTTAGATCATCCCTTTGCTGAGGACGGCAATGAAAGTTAAAAACAGCATTCCACAGCAACGCCATCTAGCGTGCTTATTAAAAAGCTGATGCGATTTTCTCGTCAGAGGCCCACTAACCATCGACTAGGAAGCATCGTATCAGCGCGTCCGCGTTCTTTCGCCACAACTGGCGGTAAGTCACCTGCACATCGCATAATGAATTATATTTAATCTCTAACGTCCTCCCAGAAGGGATTGACTATCTATCCTTCCTATATTAATGTTTCTATATTAATGTCTGCCTATAAATGTTCCTATATTTTTAAATGTCTGCATGTTCTACTTTCTATTTTGTAAATATTCCCCATGTAAATACTTTCCTATAACTTGTAATAAATTTTTTAATTTCTTTAAACTATTTTGTCTATTCTATTTTTCAAAGTTAACCCATACGTCCTAAAAACCCCTAGACACCCCGCCAAATAAAAACCCCGCTATCTGAAGAATCTAACTTTTTCGGAAGATTTCGGTTAGATTCCCACATATATACAACTTCAGAACTTTGGAGAGGCTCTATATAAATTGCAAGGTTCATTGCCAACAGCCTTCATGTAGATTCGAAGTTCAACGTTAAAATACTCACATCATTGAAAGTTGTAACACACTAAGAAATATTCATGATGCAATTTAAACGAATCTTGTAGGAAATTCAAAATAGGTTAGGATATCCAAACGACGAGAATTTTAAGGCGACCCCATTTAGAAGCATCTTCTAAACCCTCCAAATGAACTTATACGAAGCTTATAAGCTCACCTTCTTCGTAAATAGATGTAAAATTACGTCAAAATACATGTATCACCGTTTGCTACTGTAAATGATTCATTAGAAGTCAATAAATTTCGCCAAAACATGGATTGTTATATGAGAAAATTAATGAACTCGAGCAACATTACATGATCGATGTCCTTGAGGGAGGGATTTCGTATCGTTAAATCACTACCCCAAGGTATATAAAGCCATACCAGTGCTGGATTGGAGGAATAGACAGACCTTTGAGAACCCAGCAATCGGCCACACAGTGTGACGTCACCACGGGACGAAAGTTCTTATCTGCATTGCAATGCCCTTTTATGCATTGGCACAACATTAGAATATTTCTACAGGTATGTCATTTGCCCTCCGGGTTCGTCGCCGTCTGCTGCACATGGGTTACATGCAAGGATTCCTTTGTGCATAATTTCTTTGATACTGAATCTCTACTCCAAGGGCTCGCTTACACAGACAAGGACGTGCTGATTGGAAATAATTCGACTCCTCGGATGAATCTTACAATAAACTGGACTATTATGATAGACAGTCCAGTAACAACACTTTTATCAGAGACACTACAGAAAAAAGAACATCTTCTGAACGTCAAAGTGTCTTTTTCAGAATCATACTTTACGAACGCTTGTTATGATTTGGGGCACTATTGAATACCACCAACGCCTACTCTAAATTGTGGGAGCTTGAATAGCGAGCGCAACATCAAGGAATTCGTGGAGCCCAAAATCCTTCCCCTTCTACAGCGCATTCCCAGAGCCATATTTCAGCAAAGAAATACCTGCTGACATAATGCTAAGAATAAACAAGTATTTTTAAGGCACGAGAAACTCCTCTTCTTCCATAACCTGCACGTCCCCGGATATGTTGCCTACTGTGATTATATCGGTCGGTGACTCGCTCGCACGCCTCGTCACTCAGAGAGTATGGTTGAATTTTGGTATCCGATAGGGACCATTTAGAATGCCATTCTTCAATATAGCATTCGATAGAGACTATTTAGAATGCCCTTTCTTCAGTATAATATCCAGAATATGTATGATTTAGTATAACGATGTACGCAGAGACTCTCATCACAGCGTACGGAGACTACTCAACATACAGATGTTGAGTAACGAATAAATTTAATTATTTCTGATGATCCTTTCAAAGTGTCGCAATTTTCATAAATAGTTGTACATACATATTGAAATTTTCAAAATCTGTGCAAAATGCTTTTAATTATATTCACCCCATGTCACAGCCAATCAACAAGCTTCCTATGCCACTGCATTTCTCTCAGCACGAAAGTTACTTCTTTTTCCCGCCGAAACCTCAGGAGTGCGTCTGCTGTCACCGCCCCTCTGCCTAGTCCCGCCGACCAATCAGGATTCAGCCTTTCAACCAGAATGACATTACATCTTCCATGCAGGCCAAACCACATCTTAGGTCACTAAAACTTCAGATAGGGGATGGAGGATCTATTCAGATCCATATTCCTGTGACGTAAATGAAAACGTAATTATATTCGCGATACCCTTTAACATTTCCATGAAATGTCTGCAGTAATAACACTCCAACGTCCAAAATTAACAAACAAAGAAAGGAAATGATAATTACTTATTTCCAAACTTTCCGTTACGAATTCAAGATTCAAAGATCGATCAACGCAGTGCGAATTTATTATTAGCCATGTATCACGTCATTTCCTGGAAAACAGACCGAATTCTAAATTAAACTTCGATGTCAATCTAGGAGGAAAAATTAAGGGAACTTAAAAATGCGTGCAAACGAAAGGCATTGTAAAAATGTATATTGATAGTTTGACAGATATATGTGGAAGAATGCTAAGCTTAGAACTAAGGAGCACTATGAACAACTATTCTAAAATAATTATTTGAACACCTATATCACATGAATTCTGTGGAAATATGTGGGATATGATTATAGATCCATTCGTGCACAAGTTCTCGTGATTTTGTACCAATGTCCAATGCTGAGAACGACCCGAAATTTCACATCACATGCCCCAAACTTTTCCATTACGACGACACGAAAACTTTGAACTTTGACAAGTTTGACGTACATCATCTGTTCTACACGATGGGCTGTTTTCAATATCAGGATTCGAACACACGATTCGACAATAAAACACTGACTGCTAGTTCTCGACCGTGTCCACTCGTTTACCTTTAACGCTAAGACGACGTTATTTTCTCACATTTCGATGTATGTGATATCTATTGAAGAGCATCTAGATGGATTCCTATTTGTTTCGATACATGGCTGCCACTGTAAGTTTGATTTGATGTGTGGTCAAAAAACCGAAGACTCACTTGTTGATTAAATAGTCAAAAGTTTTTAAGGAAATGTAACGATTCCCGCCACACAGCTGTAAATCGGTTTCTTTTTTGAGGATATGATCACTCCGCTCAATGAGCAACACCTGCACCCTTAACATATTACGCGGTTTTCTCTTGGACATCGCTCCGGTAATCTTTGATACCACTAGGAACAACTTACTCCGCCCATGAACCGGATGTAACTCGAGGATAAAGGGGCCGGCCACTATGATCCCGAAGCCTAGAGAGGGCAGAGAGAGGAGATGGTTTGAAAACTTCGCTGCTCACAAACAGCCGAATTTGGACTCTAAGAACCCAAACAACATTTTTTTTAAACTTCAATGCATATACTGTAATTAATAGCTGCGACGTAAATAAACTAAATATTTAATTAATAAATCTCACGCTATCTTTATTTATCTCAAACGTCACAAAAACCATCAACTGATCTTTACCACGTTCTTTTTTAAGGGCCGAAATTTCAATATTTTTACAGTATAAATACCCTATCAGTTGAACCGATAGACTTCTGTACAAAACCATTCAAATACCTCCATCAAAAAATCAAAAATTGACGTCTTTCAGCCATATATTTTTTATTCAGACATTTGTCAAAAATTGGTTTTTATTTGCCCCAAACTAAATCTATCTTCTTTTTCTTTTTTTTTTAAACCTGTATCTGTCAGATAAGGCAAAAATCATAACTCTACGACGTTTAGTTCTATAACTACGATCGACGGGGTAAAGGGCATATACATCAAAACATTATGATCTCTTACACATCTTACAGTCTTTCTTATTCAAAACTGCACTTAAATTTTTTTCCCCAGCATTCACAACTGGTAGAAAAATTGATCGTGCGGAGAATAAAAGTTCCCCAGATCCGATATTGGAAGGAGTTTTTTTTAAAAAAAAAAAAAAAGAGCATCAGAACATTCATATCACGATGTCGTTAAACAAGGGGAAAACACATAATTTTCTTCTAGAATAAAAACCTGATACAGAAAGCATCTTCAATATTGACGGAAGAGACACAACACGGCTTTCTCCTTCGAAGCTCAAGACCTTGACAGTGAAAAAGAAAAGGCATCCGTCTCTAACTGGTCACTGATGTTATATAAGCTATGAAGTAAACACCGGCTACTAAAGAATGGGAAATTAAAACAACATGCGATAGCACGAGCACTGCATCACGTGGAGAACGGCGTGATTTTTGAGATACGTACACATGCGGCGATTTCGAGAGTATTTGACACAATATGCTAATATGCTCAGTCGGTAAAATTAAGAAAATAAATGGAATATGCGAAATGAATCCACAAAAGGAGGTTCTTAATCACGCTCAAGAACCAGTTTTGTAACTACGTAATTAAACATAAAGATTGGTAATGATTGTACTTAAGGATATTGACGTATATAATGACAATTAATCAAATAGATTCTTATACCTCCCATTATTATTTTTCAAACGCGGAGTTAGTCGTATGTGAATATAATTAAATTCTAATTTTGATATTTTTGTTGTAGCTATTCATAGCCCTATGACTCAGATGATAAAGGAAAATTTCGAGCATATATAGTTAAAAGCTTGCTAAATATTAATGATGAATTTCTGAATCTCGAACGTAGAATATATTCTTGGTTAGGGCAACCAAATAAAAAAGTGAGCGATTTGTTGTAAAATACTATACTGGACTCTTATAAAAAGAATTATTTTTCAAATAGTTTTTCCCAAGCTTCTGTGACTTACAATAAAACTCATATTTGATTGAGTGAGTGGATATCAACGTCGCACTGTTCAGCTACACGAGGGCTTTTGGCGACGGACCACTTAATATTGAACCATGGTCAAGTGACGAGGACGACACCTGAACTCTGGCACCCCTTCTTCTAACTATCACAACACTCCAATGGGAGGACGTTTGAGATCTCGACAGACTTGACGTGTATCGCTCCCCTACACGGTGGTTCTTCAGAGGTACTGGGCTCGAAGCCACTGAAGATCAAATATTGTTCCGAGCTAAATATTTTTTTCTTTAAATCTTAAGATTATTAATTCAGATAAATAATCCGTTATCAACTTCAACAATAGACTTAATAAAATTAAACAAAATTTTTAATTTCCTTTCAAATTAAATTTTACCATTTCGAATTTGTACTTTTTTAAAGGGTAAATATACAGAAATATTATTAAAAAGAAACAATCTATTCATTAAAAACTAAGCATGCAAAGAAAAAAAAATTCTGGATTAAATTCTTTTTTTCATCAATTAATATTCTTCACTAGAATATAAAACATTTTGTATTAATAAAAAAAATTAATTTTTTTATTCGGTCTGTTATAAAAGTTGTTCAATCTATCTTTGTTCATGAGAATAATAAAAATAATTTAAATTCTACTTATGTATTTAAATTATTTTATATTTCTCTAAAATATACCACCCTAAATACAGAAAGAAAAATGGTGATTACAACAAAAAAAATCAAACAGCTCGTTTGTATTCTTACGCAATTATCGCCATCTGTATTTGGTAGTATTCCATTCAATGCTACATTTGAAAACACTACAAAATGGTTATCATTTTCTTAAAATTTTTAATTTAGTTGTAGATTGGGATTTTTTTATAAATAAAGTATTGGTATCGTGGAAGAACTCTGCGCAAATAAAGATATAACTCTCTTATTTCAAAAAGAAGAAAAAAATTTCTCTTTATCTGGCTGAAAAATTTAATGAAAACAAGTAATATAAAAAAATTAAGTCAATTCCTACTCTGAATGGATGAATAGAAAGTATTATATCACAACGACTAAAAATTTGAACAAGATATATATATATATATATAGGAAGAGAGTGAACTATAATAGTAGGAATTGAAAAAAAAGCATGATTCGTATGCATTGTTGTATCTTGTAACAATGCCCACCCGATTTGGCTAGTTTGGCTGAAAAACCGGTTTTCGACGCCAACTTTTGTCATTGTTTTAACAGTTACATTGTTACAACATGAAGACGAATCTAAGTTGGCGTCGAAAACTGGGAATTAATTTAATAATTTAATTAATGAATTAATATTTGAAAAAACTGTATTAACATCAAGTACATCCACTACAAGTTTAAAAACAAATTATTTGAACTTGATTGGATGAATAGAAGGTTTTTTATTAACGACTGAAAATTTGGACAAGATATGTCCAATATATAAAATTCTCGTGTCACAGTGTTTGTAACCAAACTCCTTCGAAACAGTGCGGCCGATTCTTATGAAATTTTGTGCGTATATTAAGTAGGTCTGAGAATAGGACGCTAACTATTTTTCATTCCGATATTGTAATTAGTTAAAAAGATATTAATTAAAAACCTTAAAATGCATAATTGTCTTAACCCTGCGCGTTATTTTTCCCGCCTAGCGTCGTGAATGGTGAAATTTTTCGGTATTCTGGACGTTATTTAAACAGCCATCCGATTTTTGTTTTTTAAATCAGACAAAAAATATTCACAGAATTGGAAAGATCATTTCTTTCGCCACGATACAGTATAATTTTTTTTGAAAAATAATAATATTTTCTATTTTTTATGATTTTTTTAAAATCGAGTTAAGACCGATGCGTTTTTATGAAAATCTTTTTCTAAATCATTGCGTATGAATTTATTTTCCTGTTATTAAAACGATATTTTGTGTTAAATAAGTTCATGCGGTTTTGTTTTTGAATAAGTTTTAATTTCTTTCGCCACGATACAGTATAATTTTTTTTGCAAAATAATAATATTTTCTATTTTTTATGATTTTTTTAAAATCGAGTTAAGACCGATGCGTTTTTATGAAAATCTTTTTCTAAATCATTGCGTATGAATTTATTTTCCTGTTATTAAAACTATATTTTGTGTTAAATAAGGTCATGCGGTTTTGTTTTTGAATAAGTCATTTAAAAAATAAAATGCTAAAAACTTTTTTTTTATGATTTTTTAAACAAATACTCAAAATTTTAACTCAACATTAAATAACTTCGCCATTTATAACAATCATCGTACGAAACTTTTTTTAAGTTTGTAGAATAATGTTGTCCAACTTCTGTGTGAAGATTGAAACACTTGCTTAAAAATTACGGATTTTAAAAAACAATTTGTGATTTTTGTAAAATACCGTTTTTGCGAGAAGTAATTTAAACAATTTTTTTTGTACATTTTTTATTTAAAAGTACTTTGATTTTGCAATTAATGTGTGAAATTTCAAAACTTTAACGTGAAAGTTAAGCCCTAAAAAATGAAAACTTTAAAAAAATTCTCAATTGCGTCGAGGTCACTTTGCGTTAGCTTTCTGTTTGGAACACGGGAAAGGTTGAGATAGCTTTGCTCTTTCACTGATGCAGAAAAAGGGGAATTCCTTCATAACATTGCTATTTGCGGCGGGATGCTCATTCATATAACGCATTACAACCGATAATTTTTTTTATTCTTAAAGATTGATTTATTGAAAAACAGTGGAATATAAGAAAAATATATCATAAAAAATATAATGAAATATTCTGAAATATATTTTTATCACATAGTATTATTTTCTTTTTGAATTTTATACTGTAAATGTGTAAATAAAGGCTTTTTATCTCTTTTTTTGTAACTTTTTTTTTAATCTAACACTCAAAAACAACGCAATAAAGAAATAAACAGTCGTTTCAATAGGTTACGGTAGGAATTATTGCATTAATTATATTTGTGAAAAATTTAATCGCGTTTTTACTCCGTTATCATTATTTTAAATAAGTTTATTTGCAAGACATTTAAAAGTATTGCTTTAAATAAATATTTTTTAAAAATAAAGTAGTATTGTTTTCTGTAAATCATTAAACGAAATTTTTCAACCGTTATGTATGGATTTCTTATAATTATGATAAGTAAACCCTCTAAACTAAAAAAGTTCATACTTTTCTCTTTTGAAATCAGTGATTTAATAAATTTATAAATACCACACATCATTTATGTCGTCATAATTCGAACTTTAAAAAAAAAACTTTTTTTTTTTACAAAACAATGATATTTTGCATATTTTATGATTTTTTTCTAAAATGAATCAATATCGGTGTCGAATATTTAAAAAAATCCATAATTTTACTTCAAAATTTAAAATAGTAGTGAATCTTCGTAATTTGAAAATGTTAAACGAGAAAGCCATGACACGCACTCACGGGCCATGCACTCACATCGTACGCGTCACACAAACACAAAAAAATCTGGCATCAGAAAGAAAGGAGGAAATTAACATAGAGATTAAGTTATACCCTCGGTAAAAGCCCGTGCAACGCCGGGCCATGCAGCTAGTCTAATATATAAAATTCTCGTGTCACAGTGTTTGTAACCAAACTCCTCCGAAATGGCGTGGCCGATTCTTATGAAATTTTGTCCGTATATTCAGTAGGTCTGAGAATAGGACGTAAACTACTTTTAATTCCGATATTGTAATTAATTAAAAATATATTAATTAAAAACCTTAAAACACATAATTGTCTTAACCCTGCGTGTTATTTTTCCCGCCTAGCGTCGTGAATGAACAGAGGGTGAAATTTTTCAGTATTCTGGACGTTATTTAAACAACCATCAGATTTTTGTTTTTTAAATCAGACAAAAAATAATTACAGAATCGGAAAGATCATTTCTTTCGCCACGATACAGTATAATTTTTTTTTTTTGCAAAATAATAATATTTTCTATTTTTTAAGATTTTTTTAAAAAATAGTTAAAATTGATGCGTTTTTATGAAAATTATTTCGAAATCGTTGCGTATGAATTTATTTTAGTGTTATAAAAAAGATATTCTGCACTAAATAACTTCAAGCACTTTTCTTTTAGAAACAGTCATTTAAAAAATAAAAAATGCATAAAACCTTTTTTAAAGATTTTTCGAAAAATTGTCGAAATTTTTAACTTAACATTGAATAACTTCGTTATTTATTAAGATTATCATACAAAACTTTTGTTGCGTTTGTAGAATAATGTTATCAAACTTCTGTGCGAAGATTGAAAAAATTGCTTAAAAATTACGGATTTTAAAATTTTTTTTGTGATTTTCGTAAAATAACGTTATTGCAAGAAATAATCTAAACAGTATTTTTTGTACATTTTTTATTTAAAAGTCCTTCGTTTTTGAAATTAATGTGTGAAGTTTGAAAGCATTAACTTAAAAATTAAGCCCTAAAAAATAAAAACTTTAATAAAAAATACGCGATTTTACAGTTTGCCAAGCCTTGGCGTCGAAAAATGGTTTCGCGCCAAACAGCTTTCAACTGTTTCACCAGAAACTTCGTATCTAACTCAAGGTTACACCAAAAAGTTCTGACTTAAACATGCGAAAATCAGTAAATTTGGCGAGTAAAAAAAATGCGAATGAAAAAGTTATTTTTGCTTCAATTTTCATCATTTTCTCTTTATATAATTTTCAAAATTAAATCATTATTGATGTCAGATTAAGATGAAAGAATGTATTCAATATATTTCTGAGATTCATTTAAAATATTTATCTGTATCAAATCAGTGATTTAAAAAAATTAAAAGCCAAAAACTTTTTTGAACAAATTTTAATAAAACACTCAAAATACTTAAATCAATTGTTTAATGATTTCTTCATTAAAAAAGATAATTGCATGGAACTTTATTCCCATGTGTCGAGCATTTCAAAAAATCCTCACAATTTTACTTCAATATTTTTGTAATTTGAAAAATTTCTACTTTTCTGTCTTTTTTAAACATACAACTATTTTTAAAAAGGCTACATTTTCGTTTCCGAGGACTAAAAAACTGCAACGAAAGAATTGGAAAGTGGGTGACTGATTTATTAAATTCGCATTGTTCACCTACTCGAGAGTTTTTGGCGACGGACTTCGAAATTTTAAGCCACGGTCAAGTGATGAAGACGACACCTGAGCTTTCCCCCATCTCTCCTAATTACCACACCAACTTAAAAATAAATTTCGAAATAGTGAGTTTTTATGACATAGTTAAAGAAATCACTCACATCGCGCGCATACACACACATAAGTGCTATCGTCCTAAGGGAAACAGGAAATTCCCATGGGGATGTCGTTATTCACTCGGTAAAAGCCCGTGCAACCCCGGGGTAAGCGGAGAGGAAAGAAACAAAGAAGTCAAAGTAATTTCGAAAAATAATATTGGAAGTGCTGATTTTGTTAAGAGAATTGAAAATGTTAAACGAGAAAGCCATGATACGCACTCACGGCCATGCACTCACATCGTACGTGTCACACCCACACAGAAGTGCTGGCGTCAGAAATAAAGGAGGAAATTAACATGGGGATTAAGTTATACCCTCGGTAAAAGCCCGTGCAACGCCGGGCCGGGTCAGCTAGTCTAATATATAAAATCCTCGTGTCGCAGTGTTTGTAGCCATACTCCTCCGAAACGACTAGACCAAATCTTATGAAATTTTGTGCGTATATTCAGTAGGTCTGAGAATAGGACGTAAACTGTTTTTCATTCCGATATTACAATTAGTTGAGAAGATATTAATTAAAAACCTTAAAACCCCTGTCTGTTGTTTCGCTTGGCGTCAAAAATCGGTTTCGCGCCAGATGTGAAAATACTACTCTGTCAGAGAAAAAAGTAAACCCAAACTTAGAGAGAAATTATAGGAAGATAAATACATCACTGTCATTTAAAGAAGTTGTAAATAATATATTTCTGTTGAGCTTTATTCCATGTGAAAGAGTTTTATGATATTTCGAAAAGCACAGATGATTGAAGGATTATTTCGCCAAAATTTATTGAAACGCATAAAACATAATGAAAAACGTTTTACAGAGTTCATTTTTAGAACTAACATCCATATTTTTATATTGAATACACTTTTAACTCGATAGTGCTCTCCTGTCTTTCTCACACAATAAGCTTTCTCTCACTCATTAAAGTTTAGGGCCTAAGCCATTTTCGGGCATTATTATTGATTGTGCATCGATCGTAGCAGTGATGCTTATTGAAGTGGCGCGCTTACCTGGTTGGATAGAACCAGGTACCTTTGGATCCGAAGCCGAGTAACTTATCCACTACACCAAAATGATCACCGTGGTGCGGAGGTAGTTACTGGCTTATATAGATGGTACCGAGTTCAAACCACCGATATTGGTGACCTCAGCTGAAAAGAAAAACGCAAAAACTTCTGATGTGTCGTGGCGCCATCTACCTGCAAGAAGAACAAGTAAAGTAGTCAAAACTCACTTGGCGCAGCAAAGTCGCAGGACTCACTCGACGCAGTAAAGTCGCCAGACTCACTTGGAGCAGCAAAGTCGCCGGACCCACTCGGCGCAGCAAAGTCGTCAGACTCACTTGACGCAATAGTAGCAACTCCCACGCTCGCCATAACAACAAATATCTCGTTCGTTCGCCTATCCACCGACTCACTGGTGGGGAGTACTGTGGTGGCATCTAAATAAGCCAGTAAGAGCCTCCGGACAGGAGTGATCACTTTTGTCTAGTGGTAAGTTACGCGCTTACGAATCGGAAGGTATAGAGTTCAAACCTCCGATACTTATACTTATCATTTTACTTTCTCAGTGCAACTCTCTCATTTTTAGTATATTCTTATACTAAATGTATCATCAATTTGCAGTGCTATAATTATTTATTCCCACTTTGCTCAAGATAGTTCTCACGTTCAGTTAATTAAGTGATCTCATATAAATCAATATTTTTCAATACGTGTCACGAGCTCTCGCCAACAACTGTTGTGTTACCTGTATAAAGCGTTTCTGCATATTTTCAGACATTTTGAGTTCTTATTTATTATTTATTAGTTCATTTATTATTAAACGCCAATTAATAAAACTGTAATACTTAGTGCGCTCAAAATTTTCGGGAATCACATTTTCAATGTAAAGAGAAATATATACGTATTTTATAATTGTGAAAGAGGTAGAGGTAAAATAATAAAAGAACAGATACATTATCCGTATACTGTTTTTTAGCATTAAGTACTTCAATTTGATCTATTTGTGTGTTTTGTACAGTAAATAATGCCAGCAAGACGCAAAGGGTCTGATTTAGGCCGTCGAATTACTAAATCTACAGCCATGCAAAACAGAAGAGCTCAAAGAACAAACGAACAAATCCAACAGGATAATGAAGATATGCGTGTGAATATGGCACAGTTACGTAAATCACAATCACAAAAGGTACGAGTTGAGCAAAATCAACAAAGACGATTAGAACAAAGACAAGATCATCGACTCCTATTTGACACACTCAGAGCAAATGACCAACAACGCCAACAAGTACATCGAGCATTTACATCCGATTCATTCCGTCGTCTAGCATTCGAGAATGAGCCCAATGTTAAAAATTACGCTCATCTGATTGTGACAATTGGTGCTATGGACAAGGAATGTCCGCATTGTAGTGTAATGCTCTTAAATTTAAAAATGAGCCATCCGGGCTGTGTTGCGCGTCAGGAAAAGTGAAACTACCGGAAATTTAAACACCACCTGAACCATTAAAAGGGTTAATTATCGGTACGGATCCCGATTCTAACCTGTTCCTGAAGTCAATTCGAACATTCAATTCATGTTTCCAAATGACATCGTTTGGAGCAACAGAAATAGTTAAAAATAATGCTGCAAATGGTCAACAATTTAATTCAACATTCAAAATCATAGGCCAAGTTTATCACAAAGTGGCTTATTGCTGCCAATGCCAAACCAACCACATAAATTTTTACAAATTTACTTTATGGGCGGTGTGGACTCCGAAAGTGCATTCGCCAATCGAGAGACTGATAATGTTATTTTTTAAATTGTCATAATTTGTGATAGAGATGTAATTTGAAATTTATAAGTTAAAATAATAAAAGTACAAAAAATTCAAAAAATAAATGTTTGGTGCTTTGTTACTTTTATAAGCCGTCATCGTTCACAGCGCATTACTCCTCTTTCAGTCATATACCACATCCCCACACGCTTACAATGAGTTACTTATTTTTTATTTGACTATCAAAATATTCATTAGAAATAATTTATTTGCCAAAATAACGTTGGCCGGATCAGCTAGTAAATATATATAGGGAGAGAGAGTGAGGTAATAATACCAATTGAAAAAAAAGATGCATTAATTTCCAGAATTAAATAGTTGTCTTATAATTTTAAGATTAGTTAGAAAAAAAGAAGTTTAAGAACAATGAGAAATGTTAGCTAAAAAAATCAAATGCCGCTTGAAACTACGAACAAACTAAATTTTTGCGAATACTCAAATATTCCTTTAATTTTGAGAATAAGTGAAAATCCATTGATGCCAAATCAGGGCTGTAAGGAGGATATCCAAAAATAACCCACTTAAGATGTTGAAGCTCTATCTAGCACGTGGTCGCATATTGCCATGGATCAAAAACATCTTTGAAGACAACGTTCGACGTTTATTGTTTTAAATTGAGCGTTGAAGTCAAAGAGTTTCGATAGGCCAATCATTTTGTGCTTTCAGAAAACGAATGATACTACGCACTTCTCATCTAGAGGGATTTTCGTAGGGCATAGCCATTTTGAAAGGTTACAGAACAAAGACGCATGACTGTTCGGAAACCAAGATTCACTGGCACTGAAGCAAAGGAAGAAGCTAACTCGAGAGTATGCGCATGCGTTCGTGGTGGTTTGGGGGTCGGCACCGGGATGTATGCGCAATCATTCTTATTTTCTGGATGACCCTCATAACTAAAAATTAGAATATTTTGGAATGGTGGGACGATTAAAATTTGTACACATCCTTGCTGATTATTTTCCTGAATATTTCGGATATTACACTGGTTAGCTTCCAAACATCGTTAAGAACACCCAATAAGACCTTTTAAAAAAAATATTGGCCCCCAAAATTCCCGTTATTTGCCTAAATTTAAATTCTTTGAAAATTTTCACAAGCGAACGTTTAAGAACATTAGTTTTTTAAAAAAATCACCGTCATATGATAATAATAACAAAAATTAAAATAAACAATTATTTCTACATAGCAGGAAATGAGCTAGCACGTGCGAAGAAAAAGAAATGAAAATTCTACGCGAGCGCGTTGTAGCACTTTCCTTATTGTGAAAAATTAGCAGAAGTTTTTATTTCATCATTTGTAAAAAAGTTTTGGGAAAATATGAAAAACCTCATCTTTAATTAAGATTGGAAATTTTTTATTTATTTCATCTGTGGTATTGTTCAATAAATCCAAACCATTAATGAAATGAATTTTGCAAAAGACTATAAAATTGCATATATTATTTATATATCTAAAAAATATTATTCGTATTAATATTCTAAGAAAAATAATACTCGTATGTACAGAACTGTGTAAGCTTCTACTTTCATTCCTTATAAATTATTTTTTTTGTGAGATGATATTCTGATAAAAACCGCAAAATGTAAATATCTCTTAAATTATTTTATTCATTTTTTGCCGACGAATTTTAAATTTAAATTTTCAGGTTTTTCGTAATTCTATTAACATTGGAAGAGTACCGAATGTTACGTAATACGAGGAAACTAAATCCTTCTGTATTGGAAGCAAATTTTAACTAAAACAGCATGTTATTTAGCATTACGACTGAACGCCTGTTAAAGAAGACTTGAGAGAATAAATCTTAAAAAAATTATTCAAAATTATGACTAAAAGTGGATTTTATTTTATTTTCACATCGCGAAATATCGATTATGATTTTTTTATGTATCAAGTACCAAATAAGTTAAAAATACGATATCGTTTGCTAGAAGTTTGGTAATGAATAAGAATACAAGCTTCGAATTTTATCTAAAAATAAAACTTTTATGAACAAGACGTTTCTAGAATCATTAATCTAAATTTGTAATTCTGGAAGCTACTCGAAAGAGTTCTATTTATAGACGATTAGAAGTTTAATATTCGTGATTAATTATATGTTTATATGAACTTGATATTTCTAAGAATAATTCATCCACTGTCTATAGAAATGAATTAATACACCTTAACTGATTATTTTAACAGTGGACGCTACTTAATTAACTGGTCAGTACATTTTAATAGCAGAGGAAATGCGTACCATATCATGACCTCGTCTCATGGTCAAGGTCTTTTACGCAAGCAGACGATAATTGTGATGCATTCGAAGCAAAATATGGCTATGCTTTCAAAAATTGCCACTCCTTTCTATTGAAATACAGTTCGCCGCTATCCTACTTTTTTTTTTTTTTTTTTTTTTTTTTTTTTTTTTTTTTTTTTTTTGCGCGGTAGGTGAGTCAAAAATATTGTTGTTGTTTTTTTGCCTAAGTTTCGAAACTCATTTATGAAAAATGTTATTAAATCATTAAGTCTTTGCTCAATATTAATGAATAATATCTATTATTAGAACATTTCTCTTTTCAGATTAAAAAAGGCTTAAGAACTTAGAATTTTAGATAGAGAAGAAAGTTTTAATTTTTTTTTAACTATCCATTTCTATTTAAATCAATTTATTTTTTCCAGGATTAATACAGTTTAGTGTTTGTACTATATAATGTAAGATGTGGATTTTTACTTTATACTATTAAAATACATTTCCATTTTTAAGGAATATATTCAAATTTTGTAAGAGCACACTATGATAGACCGATGTAATATATATATTTTATTTCCACACAAACATATAATTTTTTTAAGTTAGAGTGATGATTATTCATTAACACTTCATTCGCTAACGATCTTTGGAAGCTAAAAAGAGAAAGAGAGATAGAAAGATTTATTGGTTAGTTGGAAAAATCTGGTTATGAATAATCTAGAAAAAAACCTGTTTTTTTATTTTTATATGTACGGGGGAAAAACATCATCAAACAAAAACAAAAAAAAAAATAAAAAAATTGAGGATTATTTCTAATCGAGTCAATTAAAATGCATGATTTAAAAGGCTTAAATCTAACAGAATTTAAAAGTCATTTAGTCAGGATGTGCTTAAAGCTCTGTGGACAGTGATTATATGTATAGGAAGATCTTTTCTCTACCACAAAAAAGGCACAATACATGGGGGCTCTTAAACACATACAATCCATTTTTCGTAGAAAATTTTGGCCACGAGGTTTTTTTTCAAGCATTCTGGTTATTCTCCCTTCTACTGGCCACAATACTCTATTGACCATGTTCGCGAATTTATGGCTAGTATTGTCGAGTCATGGATTAGCACACAAGACCACTTCCCCTGAATACTTCAGTGTGGAGAAGTTAATGCACATTCAATCTGTCGAGATTCAAAACCTTCACGTTGGTGTGGTGTTTGGAGAGTGATGTGCACAGGTATTTTCATCCGTTGACCGAAGTTCAAATTACGAGTTTTGTCAACAATAGCCGTTTTATAGCTTCAAAGTGGGTCCTTAACAAAAAATTATTCTCCCTTTCCTCATAGATATATACTTGCTACTCGATGCATCGACCTTATCGTGATAAATTTCAAACGAGATTCAAGCATTAATAAAATAGAACATTTTTAAAATTTCGTAACGTTCAAAAAATATGATCTTTATTTGCCTGCATTAATCCTTACACAAAAACATCATGAATTAACATTTTATGTCAGCCTATATAATATTAAAATTTCATTTTATGGGAACTATTGTGCAAGTTTTTTACAGATCCCCTGGTACGAACTGAGAGTTAGCCAATGTTGTATACTGACTCCTTTTATAAGGGTTTTATCCTAAAAACTTGTAGACGAAAACACCGAGGCGAGGTTTTTATTCTATAAATTATAAAAATATTTCGGTCTATGGGAGGAGTTTGAGCTCCCAAGCCCCACCCTTATGACGCACAGAACAAATTTACTTAAATAAAACTGAATAGATGCGTAAATGTCACTTTCAAGCCCAAATTACACATCACTCAATAAGTCCCGAGCCTGATATATAAATGCAGCGATACCTTCTAATTTTTCTAAGCATAACCTAGTAATACTAACTTTCAAACAACATGTGTCAAAATTTCATGATTATATCTTGTTTAGTTTAAAACTTACAGGGGTTTTAGTGAATAACTTTGATTTACTTAGAAACCATGGATGAAAAAGAATTTCATGTGTTGATTAAACATTGCTTTTTGATGAGAAGAAACACTATATAAGCAAAACAATGACTGGATAAGTTGTGATAACGGTTCATATGATGGGATTAGTAGAACCGCGTATAGATCCGTCACAAAGTGTTATCCGGACTCTGTTCCATCGGCAACAACGGTTAAGAGATTGTATGCTGACTTAAAACGTGGTCCCACAGACACAAACGACGCTGAACTCTCAGGTCGCCCAAATTCTGCAGTTGCTCCAGAAAAGATCCAAAAAGTCCAGAAAATCATTTTAGCCGATCGGAAATTAAAGTTGTGTGAGATAACAGAGTATTTGAAGATATCAAAAGGCACTGTACTCACTGTTTTGCACGATCATTTGCCAATATGAAAGTTGTGTTCAAAGCTGGAGTAGTGTTTGCTCATTGTCGATCAAAAATAACAACGCATCAACGATTCACAGCACTTTTTGAAGCTGTTTAAAAAAAATAAACAGGTTTTTTTACGTAGATATGTGACAATGGATGAAACATAGATCCATTATTACACACCTGAATGAAAAAGATCGTCAGCTGAGTGGACAGCAATTGGTGAAAGCTGTCCAAAACGACCAAAAACTCAAACGTCAGCTGGCACGGTTATGACCTCCGTATTTAGAGATGCACATGAAATTTTGTTAATTCACTACCTTGTGAAAGGAGAAACTATTAGTAGTGAATATTGCATGGCGTTATTGGATCAACTGAATGAAAAAATAAAGTAAAAAACGTCCTCAAATGCAAAAGAAAAAAGTACTGTTTCACCAAAACAATGCTCCGTGCTACAAGCCAAGCTACAAGGATGGTCAAATTGAACGAATTGCGCTTCGAATTACTTTCCCACCCCCCGTACAGTTTAGATCTAGCCCCCAGTGACCACTGGCTGTTTGCAGTTCTACAAAAAATGCTCCAAGGAAAGAGGTTCGGTTCGAATGTGTGTGTGAAAAAGTGATTGGGGCCTATTTTAAAAGCAAAAACAAATCATTCTACGAAAAAGGTATTAAAAAAATTAAAAGACTACTGTATCACTCTTGAAGGGAAGTATCTTGATAAATACAATTCACTGTTGTCTAAAAGTTGTTATTTTATTAGTTAGGCCAGAGGCTTATTGAGTGATGTGTTACAAGATAAAGGCACGAAGAAATTATACATTTTTACTTACCGCATCTTTACAAGTGCTTCCTGACAACAGTGTGGATGTAAGATATTTTTAAAACTACACTTACACAAGTTTGTAAACCTCGATGATGTTTTTGGTTATTCAATTTCACAGATGTCGGGTATGTCTCGCCCACGTGCAGTCGTTACGAATATTTAAGCGACGAGATTCTCAATATTGAGTCAACTGGAATTTATGTATCATTTTATTTCTTCCTTACATTAATAGGTAAAATTTACAATCGGTTTTGCGTAAAATTTTAAAATGGGCTATTCTATGTTCTGTAAATTTTAAAGGCTCATAATTGTAAGTACACATCTGTATCAAACAAAAAAAATTATTAAAATTTAAAACAGTTTTGTAAAAATTAAAGAATGAATAATCGGATTATTGTATGTTTCAATTTTAAGATCCCTTCGCACTTAAAAAATGTACATCTTACATACTAGAGTCAAAATTAATATTGGGGCATTTTTTTCATATTTAAAAAAAAATGGGGAGGGGGAGAAAACAAACATTACGAAAAGACAACTTTAAAGTGACTTGAAATAATTTGTGTGAACAACTCGCAAAAAAAAGGATCCTTTAACTAGAGTTCATGGACCGTATGTGGTACTGCGAGATTGAATGCAAAAAAATTATTTATTTTATTTTTTATTAATAACTAATTTTATCTTTTATCTCCATCTCTTATAACTATGTTACTGCAGTATTAAACTTCATTTATTTTATCAGAAACATATCAGTCATTTAATGGTCATTTCTGTTGATTTTTTTCAGAATAAACGACGATAATCTTCATGCTGACATGTGCTTAAGAAATAACACTTTTTCGTGAGATATTTTATACCATAAATTTATATGTTATTATGATTTGGTTTACTGAGAAAGAAGTCCATGTATTATTGTATAAAACATATTCATCATAAATTGTTTTTCAACCTACCAAAGGCACTTATCGTAATATATTATTCATATACAGAATAATTCAGAATTAATGGAAAAAGTTTTTTAGAAGGAAAGTATGAGCCCAAGTTATGCGTTGAGACACAAAATAAGAAATGGACATGAAAAGACATATTAGTCTTTCATTTGTAGCATCACTGAAAACTGCTTTTTTGCGATAATACGAGGCGTGTCGGGAAACTAAAGTACCATTTTGGAAAAACTCGAATAAAAAATCTTTCTTCAAATCAAAATTTATTTTTACATGAAAGAGGGCCTGCCGGAAACTATTTTTCTATATAGTTACCACCATTGTTCAGACATTTGTCGTATCAGGAAACCTACTTGTCTACACCCTCTTCAAGGAAAGATGCTGTCTGTGTTTTCAGGAATTTTCTCATTCACTTTTTGCAACCAAACCATCATAGACAACGGAAGACCGCTCACTCCGTGCTTCTTCATGAACACTGTTGAACCCATCATTGAATTGTCGAACACACTTCCTCGCCATTCCATCAACCTTTGCATATTTTCACCATAAATCTCTACTAGTTGCAGTGCCGATTCAAGCTCATTTCTGCCCCTGGGCGCAGAAGATCTACAGACCCTCTTGGCACTGGAGGATCGAAACTTATAACCAGAAAATCTGGTTAAATCCAGCTTATCCAAGCCCTTCTGGGTCCCTCCGAGCCCCAGGCCCCTGGGCGACCGCCCCAAGCGCCCAATGGATAAACCGGCACTGACTAGTTGTCCATGAATTTTAACTGGCTTAACGTTCCTTGTGTTCAAAAAATGGATTACAGAACACACTTTATACAGTCGGCGGGATTGGCAATTGTCTTAACATTTTGAACACTCACTAACGCGTGTAAAAAAATTATAGAATAAAAAAAACTATAATTTATTTTCCATTTTTTAGTTCGATCTACATTAAAAGCATGTTTTTTTTAGTTTTTAAAACTATCATTTACTCGTTGTTTAATTTATTCTTGAGTTTGGTATTTGAATACGGGGAAGAGAGGAATTAAGTAGCTGCTGGAATTAGTCTTGCTCTTCAATGGATATTAACTAATGAGTCTGAAAAGTATTTGTTCTCTCCGTTTAGATCAATCCCGTATCGTTATATTTCAAAAATTCCGTCTCTGTAGATGCAGGTCAAATCAAAGTGTTTTAAGGAGAAATATTAAGTGTCAATCGTTTTTTCACCCTCGTACTGCTATAATATTAATTCATATCATCAATTCTAAGCGTATTGCTTTGTAAAAATAAAAAATATTTAACAGTTAGAACATTTGTTATTTTTTTCCCATGCATGAGTCTTTTTTTTTATTTCCATTTTCAGAAAAACTAGACAATTTTTTATATTACGGTAAGAAATAGCTGACGCACCCAACCTACCCTTGCTCATATAAAGAACACTACTGTTTGTTTTATTTCTAAACCACAAGTGTGTGTTCGTTTTAGGGGTTGCACTTTAATTTTTTAGTCAATAAATCTGGAATTAGTCGCCAAATCTTGAAATGGTACATGGAATTAGTCGCCAAATCTTGAAATCGTATATGGAATTAGTCGCCAAATCAAGATATCGTTATTCCTGATGTCCTGATCGGGAAAATGGAACAAAATTATGAAATTATTGTATTGCCATCGGTCCTTGATAAGTGTGCAAAATTTTGAATTAATCTGACTTTTTAAAGTGAGTAAAAATCGAGTTCAAAGATTCCGTTACATACAAGTGAAACTTATAAAAGCGTGTTAATAACAGGACAACCCAAATACAATATCATCACTGTATTGACAATCTACCAGAGACACGTGTGCAAAAGAGTTGAACTCCGATACTATCGCTGCGGTTGCGGTGAAACGAAACAGTACTTAGATTCCAAACACGCTTCATATACAGGGTGGTCCCGAATTCATGGTACCAACTTTAAGGGTAGGTACAGGACATTGTAACAATCATTTATTGTATAGGAATGTATGGGTGCAAGTGACGCGGTGAGGTACAACATGAAAAATAAAAGACGAAAGGAAAGACAAAGTTTTTATTGAAAGCGTCGTTGACAAGTGTAATGTTTACAATAACTGTTCATAAATGTTCAGCACATAAGCCAACACCAGCTGCAGCAAACATTGTTGTACCACCCACTGGTAAAAGTTCATGCGGAGAGAATAGTCTACCGGATTCAAAGCTTGTACTTGCTGAAAATGGAAGGGGTGTAAGCGATTTTCGTTTAACGCTTTACAAACGGTCTGATGACTCACACTTACGTGATGAGCAACAGCTTTTGTACTTGACTCGGATCTGTCAGCACAACTTTCAAAATGCTTTCTTCCACGCTTGGACTGCGTACAGCTCTTCGACGACCAGCAGCATTAATGACGTAGAACGAACGTGTTTCACTAAGTTGAGGATGTACCCGCTGAAAAATTCAGGGATCCGGCTTTTGTCGATCAGGAAACTGCGCGAGATACATTCGTAACGCAGCTCTACCGTTACCATTTGCCCGGCCGTATATGTAATTCACATCTGCATATATGTACTGCATACGGGAAGTCTCCTATCGTAGACGACAGCACAAATGCAAATGGCGTTTTCTCCTACTGATATGCATCTTGTTGAACGGTGGCTAGACATCTACTACCCCTACCGGTAACGCAACCAACCGATAATTCTATTTTTCTTTTCTTTTACTTCCCCTATTTGCGCCTCACCGCGTCTCTTGCGCCCATACATTTCTATACAATAAATGATTGTTACAATGTCCTGTATCTACCCTTGCAGTTTTTACCATAAATTCGGGACCACTCTGTATATAAAAACTGCTCAAAGAAAGTAGTAATAATACATACTTTAATATTCATCGGAAAAGTAATATCCAGATGAATAACTTGTCCAAATACTCATATGGAAAAAAATACCAAGTACCTTTGAAAATGCATAAGCCAATTACTCCATCGACGTAACCAATTACTCTATCTATTATTTCTTGTGGATACAATTTCGACCAATTATTGAAAAACTAACTAAAAAAACAAAAGAAAAACGCATTTTTTGCTTTATTTCTATATTCACGACACAAAATTGACAAACAGATTGTATAGTGAATTTTATAAAATTTAAAATGTTTTTATTTTGAAAAGACGACAAAATGTCATTTTTATTGTGAGTTTGTTCTGAACTACAGCTGTTAATAAAAAAGCATCCCCCCCCCCTGTAAATTTGACTTTTTGGACCCAGACATGATATAAATTTAAGTTTTCTGGAAAAGTCCCAACTTAATTTTTGTGACTTTATTTCATAACCTATAACCATGCAAAGAAGAATAATCCCTTAATTTTCAATTGTATTATTCAAGTTTAACTACGGTGGATGTATTTCGTCATGAAATCGTCGTGGTTGTGCGGTCTAAAAGACCGCTTACGTAAAAGATAAAATTAAATCCTCTTTAAATTTCTCCATTTAGATAAATTACACTCTTTTCTGTGCCTCATAAATTCAACTAAAAGGATTTTTAGAACAATCTGATTTGATGTTGATATTTTCTTAGAATAAAAAGAATGCTATGAGCATAGGATAGAGGTTGTAGAATCTATGAAACCACGCAACAAAAGTTAAAATATAACATAAATAGTGTCTGAAGTAAATCCAGTTTGCCCTATTATTAAGAAATACAAAAAGAGCAATTTATCAATAAAAAACAATAGAAATATTTGTAAATTAAATTAACATAGAACTGAAAAATAAAAAGCTTTGAACTAGACAAAAAAAAAAAAAATCGAACAAGAATAAAATGGAATTTTTCCCTGAAGATGAAAAGTCTGTTTTTATAATCGAATTTTGTATATCACTAGCTGTACCTGCACGCGTTGCTGTGGCTCAGTCTGGTTAAATGGGGAAAAGAGCTGGTCCATCCAGCCAATTGTGAATCTTATATTGGGCATAATTTTCTTAATGGATAGTCTATAAAAAGGCTAAAATAATATTCACAATATTAATTTCATATTGGTACGCTATTTGTTTTTGGCATGATTTTGAAATCACGCCAAATTGGTGTGTTGCGGCCAGTCTAATTAAAGGTACTTATGTATTATCGCAACCTATTGGTGACATTATAGAAATGAAGCACATGATTGCGAATTCAGCGCATACAAAATTGGGATTGCCAAAGTGGCGAGTTATCTTGAACGCTGACGATTGTGCGATAATACATAAGTACCAAATTAAATTTAGCATTATATATAAAAGAATAACTAAAATACATATCCCAAGCATTAAAATAAATTGAAAATTAAATACAACTCTAACGTTAACTGACATAAAAGAACTAAACTATCAATGCAAAGCATAATTTGTGAAAATATAAAGTACTTAAATATTATTGTTACCTATTGGCAATATCATATGAAACGAAGCACATGATTGCAAATTTAGGTGTATATCACATGCGAAATTGGGGTTGCCAAATTGGCGAGTTATTTAAACGCTGGTGATTGTTGCGATAGTACATAAGTACCAAAAATAATTACAATCTTACGAACCCCTGCTTCCTCAACAGGTATTCGAGCCATTTTGATATGTAATTACTACCAACATTGCTTTTACTTGTGTGTGTGTGTGTCCAGTATGATGACCTAAGTTCTATTTTCTGCAAGGCAATTTTGTATTCTGAGTCCGATTGCAATATCAGAAAATAAATACCACTTTATTTAAAAAAGAATAACATGGCTCTGTCGATAGAATAAAGAGCCTTTTTAATCTTGAAGGCATACGTTACTTTCAAGTTTAATTGAATGGTGGTTCAAGAACACTTCAAATAAATGTAAATAATTAAAATAGACACCATTTTATAAAAATCTGAAATTTTCAAAAATGGAGCTTCACTTTTTTAAGTATTTGAAATTAATTAACAAAGTTTTAAGATGAGTATTGTATTTAAAAATAGAAGAAATAATGCGTCAAACGAACTAGCACGTAAATAAAAGAAGCATTTTAGCCATTTACTTTCACAAACATTTCACAATGTGTGATTTACTTAAGCTTTCTTTAATTGTAGTTGATGAGATAAAACCTTATCTCTTCTTTAATTGTACTTCAAAAAGGAATATAAGACGAGGAAAACAATTATTAAAAAGAAATGAAACCTTAATAAAATAAAAAAGATTTGTTCTCCAATTTATTAGGTTCACGGCAATTAAAAACTTCGAAACTACAAGTGCTCCGAGCCGGATTCAACACTTAAGCCCACTGTAGTTTTACCGCAATCAATGCATTTAAAGTGCAAAATAAGAAATCGATCCTAGTATTTTACACAGTTAATATATATATATATTCGATGGCAATTCGGAAAGTAACCTCCGAATCGCAGTAAAAAATAAACTAGAACAGAGAGGGAAAAAATTTATTTACATATCAAAGGTACCTCTATTTTTCAATATAGTTTCCCCCAATATTCAAGCACTTGTCGTACCGTTTTACCAATTCCTTCTGTATAAAAAGCGGCCACCAGCGATTTAAACCACTGTGTCACAGCGTTTTTAAGTTCCTCATCGTCAGCGAAATGCTGTCCCCCAAGCCACTTCTTCATTGCAGTGATTAGATGGTAATCGGATGAGATCAGCACTCACTACAGACAGCGTTCCACTTCGTGATTCCTCATGGATGTTTGTCCTTCCGTCCTTGAAAAAGCGTATCCATTAACGCACTACACCTTCGCTCAAAATGTTTGTCCCGTATAATGTACACAATTCACGATGGATATCCGCTGCTGACGGTTTTTTAGGCCCAAAGAAATCGTATCACTCTTCGCACCTCACATTTCGCTATGGCGCACACATTTTGTCACTTAATAACTAGCAAACTCTTGGCCCTACGGCACTCTCATTCGGCGACTGGAAAGCTTAATGAATCACTGATTGCTCGTGCATTCGATTGAGGGCGCTCCGAATTGTACTTCCAGCGCCATATTGCCCTCGTATATATATATATATATTCGAAGCATTCGTTACTTAATCATAGAAAAAATAATGATCGCGATTTTTTCGCAGACGATAAATAATGCAAAAATTAAATATCATACAAACTGGTTGATAAAAAAAGAAAAAAAAAATATGATTTATTTTTTAATAAAAGAATTTTGTTTATTCGAAAGGAAAATAATTCAATGGATAAAAATCAGACAGCAGCTTGTAAAAATATATTTTGACGTGCGTTATTATATAATACAATACAATGTTACTTTTAGATATGTAATGTTATGTAATGTTACTTTTAGATAAATTTATCCCAACAATAAAACAAAAGGTGCAGTTTTTGTATGGTATAATGCAACGTAATTGTATACATGCTGCGAAGTTAGAAAAAAAATTTTCCTGGTTCTTTGTTTTTTTTCCCTCCCCTTTTTTTTTTTTTCCTTCCTAAATTTAAAATTTCTTTAGAAAGGTTATTTCCCAAGAACTGAACAAGAGTTACATCAATTCAGAAATGGCAAAAAAAATGGCAATTTTATAAATGGCAAACTTCGATTCTATCGATCATAACACTATTGATTTCAGTACTAAAAGAGAATAAAATTAGATATTGTAAAAGCGAAATATTATATGTGGCAACTTCCTTTGTCAACGTTTTTTCTTTCTTTTTTATTGTTATTGTGCATTGCAGTAAACTGTCATGGAATAAACTACTTATTTTCAAAATATTTCCCGGTTGTGAAACAATAAATGCACAGCTTGCCAAAAAAATCCGGTGTGACCTTGACATTGAAATCTGCACAGGAAGATGAAAATAGCAAGAGAAGGAAAAAAAGCCATCAAGTTTTTATAACAAAGGAGCTCATTTACAATAGCTACTTGAGATGGCAATATACAACAAAAATGAAATTCCATTTCATGATTAATAGATGCAAAACGATGCCCAAGGGTGGACTCCTTAACTGTCACTCGGTATCAACAGCTTGAATTCTATAACCGCAAAGCTGTTGCCACGCCCAACAATCATTTATAGTCACATTTTATTTTTGTTACTTTTTTAAAAAATTTCTTTTAAATTATATATATATAGACTGGCGATGTGTTTAACACAGTACAAAAACGCTTATTTGAAAGATGATTTTTTATGCCAACTCAATTCTTTTCTTTTTAATTTTCGGATGAGTTGAGCTTTTGACTTGCAAAATAACGCCCATTTTTACCATACTAATGTGTGTGTGTGTGTGATTGATGATTTGTTAAAATTAAAATCAAAGAATCTAGTAATTTTTTATTGAATATTGATATGATTAAATAAGTAAAAATGTGATTTTCCCAGAAAAATCATTTAATATTATATTTCTATAATAGGATATGTTATTTCATATTTAAATAGATAAAAAATCATTTAATATTTTATTCCGTAATATGATATGTGATTTAATATTTTGCTTGCAGGCAGGGACGTCTTAAGACTCTTAGAGGCCCTGAGCTCAGAGAAATCTTAAGATTTTTAGGCCCCGGGCCCCTTCGCAAAAGTAGGTCTTACCTGAGATCTTTAAAGTAGGCAGTAGCATGCCATGTCAAATGCTCGTTCAAACGGTCATTTGAAACAAACAAATGTGCACAACTCACAATCTCAAAATCCTAGGCACAAACCGGCTTGACCATTGGCCGCATTTCAACTACATGAGTTGAATGATTATTTATAGTATTAGGCCTAGGCCTAAGCATGAACAACGGTGATCACATAATAATACAGATTTACCAGCTTTTTCAGTTACCATGTGCTGTTTGAAATTCCTATTTTTCGGAGAATATATACAGGAATAATATTATCCGGATCATGATCTTATTAAGACAGAGTCGAGAACGAAACGAGGCCCTATCGAGGGTGAGGCCCTGGACCCATGCCTTAAGACGTCCCTGCTTGTAGGCAGAAAAAAAATTAAATTTTGGTTTATAGAGAGACACACTATAATATAATCGCAAAATCCAGGAAGCAGTGCTTAAAATTCTAAACAAAGACTGTGGTTTAGCAAAAGGCTGATACACATGATGTGAAACCGACTTCGGTATAAGACTGGCAGAAAGAGCCGTGTGTGTGATCGGAAATATTCAAACGCGAAATTAAAATTGTTAAAGGAATATTATTTTTCATTAAAAAAAATTATTGGTAGTGATTGAGTGAGTGAATATTGACGTCGCCCTATTCGGCCATGTTGGTAGTGAACTTACTCGAAATGGTCTTTTGAAAATTTAAAATATTGTGAAGACATGTTATAAGAAAATTTCAGTTCAAATATTTGTTATATCCAACAAAGTACCAAAACACATTTCTTTCTTTTTTTAAAAAAAATTGGTAAACCTAGACGAACTAATATAATAATTCTACGATATTTTACAATTGTATCGATTTCAGTGTAAATTATTGCAGTGTCGATTGCAAAAAATTAAAGTAGTTATGCATCAGTTTACTAATAAAAACATTTCATTCCATAGAAAATAATTTCAGAAACACCAACTCGTAAGTTATCTTGACTTAAAGTCCAGATAGTTTGCTTGTTGGTGTAATGTAAATAATAATTTATTTTAAAAAAATGACTGATAACAACCAACCTTCAAAATATTGCATTAGTATCGGAAAAATGAATTTAACACATTTGAAAGAAAAATTTATGCCAAGGTAAAAATATACAGTTTTGTGTTAAAAATAAATTTAATATTTTATTCTTCACATTCATTTTTTTGCTTGAAAAATTCATAACAATGAAATAAGTTAATAAAGCCAATGTAACATACAGCTGTCGCTTCTATGAGAATCTTGAAAGTTATTACATTGATATTTTAAGGTATCCGACTACCCTAAAATTGTGAAATTTGACAAAAATTGACAAATTTTTTTTATGATTTTATTTTATGGACCATCTCATTAGCTTTATAAAAATACCAAGTTTATCATTTTCTGTTCGCTAGAACAAAAACTACAAGTGTTTTAGTAAAAGCAGATGCCATTACTTTAACCAAGATATCATATTTTAAAACTCGTTTTACTCGAAATGTGTGTTCTTTTAAATGCTCAAATGGGGACAGCTAAAGCTAAAAAAGTTTTGAACATAATTAACTGAAATTTTTTCTGTAAGTTCTGTATAATAGTAGAATTGTTTTAACCTTCAGATTTATCAATCACTGTTTTATTACAAAATTTACAGTCCCTTATGTGAATATAATCACTGTTTTTTTTAAGCAATTTCATATAATAACTGAGCTAAAGTGCTCTAGGTTTTGTAAAAAATAAAATATCTCTTACCCTGAAGGTAATTTCAAAAATGAATGATGTAGCAAAACATTAGATTGAAAAAATTGAAAATTTGTTCATAAACCTTTGGTACAGAATGGACCGCGTTTATGCTATTTTTTGTCAATTTTTACCTATTTTTTCCCCATTTTAGTAATAATAATTTCTTTTTCTCTTCTTAATTTTAGCACATTTTTCTTAAAATGCACTAAACAAATCCAAAAATAACAAAAAAAAAAAACAAAAAAAAAATCCCCATATCTCTTTGTTTTTTTTTAAAAAGTTGTCGCAACCATCGGATACCTTAAATATTTTTTTAAATAAACTCTTTTGACATGAATAAAAGGACCATAGCTACAATTATAACTTCAGTTTACAATTTTTTTTGCAATTTGCATTATCATGGCAAACTGTACCAACAAACAATTATAGTACAGCGAGTGAATATTTACGTCGCGCACTACTCAACAGCACAAGGGCTTCTGGAGACGGACCTCGTAATTTTCAACAAGGGTCAAGTGACGAGGACGACACCTGAGCTGGCACCCCCTCTCCTAACTTCCACACCATATCAAAGGGAAGATGTTTGAGCTCTCGACAGATGTAACGTGCATCGCTCCCCTACATGGAGGGTCTTCAGTGGTACTAAACAATTATAGTACAAACGATACCTGAGCTGATACCCCCTCTCTCCAAGCTACCACAACACGTCAATGGAGGATTTTGATTTAACGTGCATCAGCCCTCTACATGTCAGTCTTCAGGGTTACTAGAGCGCGAATTCATGACGTACTGGCCACGAGTTCGTGACGGTGGCCCATTCGGTAGCACGTAAAAGTCTTGGTTAGAAGACGAGGTGATAACGGAAACATGGTCAAACAGTGAATACAAAACAAAAAATGCACAAAAGATTAAAATACCTATAGCTCACAAAAATTACCCATACTTACGTTTAAAAAATGTCGCACCATCGATACCTTAATATTTTTTAATAATCTTTTGACATGAATAAAGGACATAGCTACAATTATAACTTCAGTTTACAATTTTTTTTGCAATTTGCATTATCATGGCAAACTGTACCAACAAACAATTATAGTACAGCGAGTGAATATTTACGTCGCGCACTACTCAACAGCACAAGGGCTTCTGGAGACGGACCTCGTAATTTTCAACAACGGTCAAGTGACGAGGACGACACCTGAGCTGGCACCCCCTCTCCTAACTTCCACACCATATCAAAGGGAAGATGTTTGAGCTCTCGACAGATGTAACGTGCATCGCTCCCCTACATGGAGGTCTTCAGTGGTACTAAACAATTATAGTACAAACGATACCTGAGCTGATACCCCCTCTCTCCAAGCTACCACAACACGTCAATGGGAGGATTTTGATTTAACGTGCATCAGCCTCTCTACATGTCAGTCTTCAGGGTTACTAGAGCGCGAATTCATGACGTACTGGCCACGAGTTCGTGACGGTGGCCCATTCGGTAGCACGTAAAAGTCTCGGTTAGAAGACGAGGCGATAACGGAAACATGGTCAACGATCAGTGATATACACAAGCGGAGGGTTCAAACATCCCCCATGCACAAAAGATTTTTAATTTTAATACCCTTTTATTAGCTTCACTTGTATGTAACGGAATCTTTTAATTCCATTTTTACCCGCTTTAAAAGATCAGTTAGATTCGAAATTTTGCTCACTTGTCCGGGACCGATGACAATACAATAATTAAATAATTTTGTTCCATTGTCCTGATCAGAATTAACGATTTCCCGTTTTCAGATCCCATCCCGCATCTGGCGACTCATTTCAGATCCCATTTCCAGATTTGGCGACTAAAAGATTAAGTTACAACTTAGTTCGATTAACTATAAAAAAGGGGGTGTTTTTGGAGGGTTTTTTTAAACTATAATTTATTTTTAACATAAAGATTGCACCTCGACGCTTTCTCTTCCATAAAAGAAGTTTGCGTACATAACTGTCGGCGATTGAAGTAAGAGATGTGATAAAAGGTTTTTGCTTTTAAACAAAACTTTCCCAGCTGTATTCAACGGCAATTGGTGGTGAAAATGTGCGGACAAAGCATTACTTATTTCAAGAAAAGATAAATGGTTTTAGTGAAAAAAATTCGATAGTGGTAGAATAGGTGAACGAAACTACAGAACAAATCAGTATGGTACGCTCACCACAGAAAGCAATGTATTATCGAAGCAGTGCCGGTTTATCTCATTGGGCGCTTGGGGCGGCCAACCTTTTTGGAAGAGTGCCACTAATTGATAAAAAATAATTATGCGTGCCACCTCCAAGAAAAGAGAAATGGTTTTAGTGCACAAAATTCGATAGTGGTAGAATAAGTGAACGAAACTACAGAACAAATCAGTATGGTACGCTCACCACAGAAAGCAATGTCTTATCGAAGCAGTGCCGGTTTATCCCATTGGGCGCTTGGGGCGGCCAATCTTTTTGGGAAGAGTGTCACTAATTGATAAGAAAATAATTATGTGTGCCACGAGTATATTGGGAAGTCGAAAACAAAAGACTATTTTTAAAAAATTATGTTAACTTTTTCAAAATAAATAAAATGTATTCTTACATAATAAAAAATGAAATACACATTTACAATGATGTAATACACTTATACATATATCAGTACTGTGCAATGTGTTTTACAATTAATTTAAGAACTAAGTTAAGAATTCTAAGTTAACTACAAAGGTAAGAAAAAGTTTAATAATCACCCCCCCCCCAGGTCTTGTTATATACAAAAATTAACACTTATCTTGATAATTTGTACGGTTTTTTTATCCCCCCCCTTAAATGCCAATTAAAAATTACGCGATTCGTTCCTTAATGCCACGGTTTCTTAATACGTAGGCGAGCTTATGTGGTGTATCAGGGTGGGTGGTAGAAAAGAAATAAATAAGCAAATCCTCTGAAGTATAAGTAAATCTGTCGCTAACCCTATCAAGGTCCTTTTCTTGCACTCAAAGCTTTCGGAATAGTTTTATGGATAGCAGTGCACAGAAAAGATCGTACTTCGAAAAGACGTATATATACGTCCGGGGCAATTAACGCACTGGTTGAGCGCGAGACGTTTATATACGCTGGTGGCACGGAAGAGGTTAAAGTCGTATTGTAACTTCAGTGTCAAAGTATATTATTATTGAATTTAACACATTGTTATTGTACGGGGGGGGGGCGATGAAAATAATGATTGAATATCAGGTCGCAAATATGGAAAGTTTGAGAACTGCAGTAGATGTATAAGTTTATGTCTTGCTTACTATGAAAAGGTAATTTCATCTAAGTTTTTGTAGCTATATCTCAAAGTAATTTTTCAACAATAAATTAGGGTCTTTAATTTTATGTGTTACTTTTTTTCCTCGTATGAATAATTTCTCAGTTTGTAGCTCTCTATCGTGGGTACCTTAAAATATCTAAGAATACACTATTCATATATCTTCCAACAACAATTTTCACCCAGTCTCGTCTTATAATCACATTTTATTTACTTGCTTCTGGATATATTTCAAGAAGGTCCCCAGTTAACTAAATGCGTTGCAGTAAAGTATTTTTATCCAACACGAATAATTACTGGTCCTCCTTGTATTTGGGTTTTTCTCTTAATAGTTTTCTTGTTTTAGTTCGTTATTGGTCATCTTGCTACTTTAATCCTTTAAAAGCTGTTTTTTCCCCTCTCATTTCCTCATATTTGCTCCTTCGGTATTCTTTAGTATTTATTGACGCAATTTGCATATTTCGATGCGCATTTGCTAAAAATTTAATTCCGACTATTCTGATACATGTTAAATTTTTCCAGTGCTCTTTTTTTATAAACTAAGCTTTGATTCTAATGGCATGTCAATTTTTAGTGAAAGAACCGCACTATACTTTTACTAACAAGCTTTTGGGCGTATCTAGAAATTTAACCTACCACACACACACAGTTCTTATTACTATTTATAATTTTAAAAGAATTCTCGAAACTTTTAAGAGCTTTATTTCATAGAATTTAAAGAGTAAATGTATACAGTGTGTCCGCTAAAGTCCGTTGTCTCTCCATTAATTTATGAACGCCAAGAGTGAGTCATAAAAGTGGGGACTAGGTATAGTAAAGGCCTTATCACACGTACACGTTTGATGTAATTTTTGGTCCAATTCGTGCAATTTTTACTCCGTTGCCATAGCAATGGCTTTCGAACAACTTTTTGTTAGTAAGCTGAGAAAGTTGCTCTAATTGAAATTTGCTTGAAATTCCAGCCATTGGGGTTCTTCGGCGCCCTACGTCATAAACAAGATGGCGGTAACAGTGGTAGCTTCGCATTAAACATGGCGTATAATATTTTAATGGTGTACAATATTTTAACGGCGTATAATATTTTAAACAGAATGATGCTCCCTTTCTGTTTACCCCCATAACCAAAAGCGCGAGAGAAATAAAAGAAATAATACTGGATGGTCGTTTTCGAAGCAGAAAAATCAGCGAGTAATGTTTCAATGTGGAGAAAGAGCATGGCTGACGTCAGAGCATGTCGTTTTGCTTACGGTAACCCTTCCCCCTCAGATTCGGCGAAAAGTTGGGCCAAAAAATTGAACGGAAAATTTACGTGTGATACCGTCTTAAAGTTGCCATGCTCTACACACACACACAAAGAGAAAAATATGCTTACAGTGCCACCTGCAGATAAATTTGGAGTTACCGTTCTTATCTCAAAAACAGTTACGAGACACATGAAAAAAAAACCAATTACAATCTTGTTCAGCATCATCAATTACAAAAACAAACAAAAAAACATCTTGCGCAAAAAAATGATACCAATGAAAAGCACACATGTATTTGATCGCGTTGAACAAAGCAGCACTTTCAGGAAATTAGGTTCATCTATCTCTCGTGCTCAAATGGTGCCCTTCAACAACAATACACATCTGGACACGGGATTTTCAATTCCGGCTGCACTTTTTTCAACATGGCAAGTGGCACAAGCATCCGTATTACTGTTTCGAAGTTCCCATAGAGATAATGGAGGGTTGCATATGCTCTTTGATTGATGTATCCCCTCAGAAAAAGTCCGATGGTTTCAGGTCAGGTGACCATGCAGGCCATTCAATACATCTACCATTCCTTATGACTTGTTGCAGGAATGTGCTTTTGAATGTACTGTGTGACAAATGATACCCGGTAACAGCGCCGATTTAAGCTACTTCGGGCCCTGGGCACAGAAGATATACGGGCCCTTCGCACTGGCGGATCGAAATTTGTTTCCAAAAAACCTGGTTAAGTATAGCCTTATCCGGGCCCTTGGAGCACCCAATGGATAAACCGACCCGACCTGCCTTCAAGAGGTCACTCGACGGCAAATCTTCTAGAGGAGTGAGTGAATATTAACGTCCCACTGTTCAGCTACGCGAACGCTTTTGGGGACGGTCCGTGTAATTTTGAACCATGGTCAAGTGACGCGGACGACACCTGAGCTGGCACCCCCTCTCCTAACTTCCACACCACACCAACGGGACAAATATTCTAGAACAGCGGTTCTTAAACCTTCGATCACCACGGCCCCCCTTTCATGTTTCAACCTGACATCGCGGACCCTCAAGATTTTGAACATTTCTCCCTGACCTAATATTCTTGATCGAAATACATGTTCTAGTAAAGTTCTTTCATTCATTGGGGGGGGGGGGCAATTTTATGATCTAGTCCAGGATGGCATATCTTTCAATTTTTCCACGAGGTCTTAAAGAGTCTATAAAAGAGAAAAATCTTAATGTTACTCCGCGGACCCCCCTAAAAAAACGCTGAGGACCTCGGACCACAGTTCAAGAACCGCTACCCTAGAAAATTGGATAGTACAGCTCCAGTAATTACAAGTATCGGGATCACGTTAACGTACCCTCGTGCAATACGAAGCCAATCAGTCCGTTTTTGAATATTTCGCACCAGATATTTATCGACCAGTAAACTTGATTTCAAACTTCGACAGCACATCTAGGACTATTCAGCGATCAGAAATGGAATGTTCCGATTATTGCGCATAGTATTACACGCAAAGCATGCCTCATCCGCCCACATAATGTCGGCTGGACCCCAAGCGGTTTATAATGAAGTTGCAGCAATCACAACGTCACGAGTGACATTTCCTCTGTTTTTTTTTTTCGCGTTATGTCGTCTTCCAATTTTGGGAGTTACGAATCAAATAGATATGCATTTTACGGAATGTTTTCTTAAACTAAATCGACGATGCTGAATAACTTTGCAATTGACTTTTTTCGTGTATCTCGTACTGTTTTTCAGATAGAAACGCTTTCCTAATTTATCCGCTAGGTGGCACTGTTAGCAAGGTTTGTGTGTGTAGAGCATGCAACTTTATTATACCTAGACCCCACTTTTATGACCATAGCTCTTTCCGTTCATAAATTAATTGGGGTAACAACGGACTTCGAGGCCCAGGGTTCTATCCTCGGGCTGGGCAAGGTCGACTCAGCCTTTCATCCCTTCAGCGGGTAGATTAATGAGTACAAAGCTTGTTTGGGTACTAAACACTGGAGTTTCACTTCAGACTGACACCTGCTCATGTACCTCAGCGCCTAATGGTCACGTATTTTGAGATGGGCACAGGTCTTGGCCCTCATGGGCTGTTGCGCCACGAACTTCAGCGGGCAAACTGTTATGTCTTAAATCGTAATTATAAAAGATAAAAAAAAATATAAAAAAACTCAGATTTCCTTCAGACCTGTTGTATACTTTTTTAGAATCTTCGTGAAACAATTTGTTGAATAACTGAGTTTTTTTTGTCTTGAATAAAATGAATAATTAAGGAAGTTTAGAGATATTGTAATTTAATGTCCTTTCCCTACGTTCTTCATGAAATTGAAAAAAAACCGGCTTGTTAGGACAATCCTATATGGATCCTGGTTATAACACAAATAAAAGAAATAATATTGATACACGAATTAATGAGACCCGTTTCTGAAGCTTTTTTTAAAATCCATTTGATGTACTTTTTCGGGGGTTGTCCTAATTATTCAGAATATCTCCAAATTTTTTGAAATCATATTACATATACTGCCTTTTTAATTTTAAAGGAATAGACTGTGTAGTTTGTCTCACTTTTGATAAACATCTTCATTTCATACAGAAGTCTTTAAACGTAGAAAGCAATGCACATGTTTGGAGCATAACAGAAAGAAAGAAAAAACCTTTTAAAAATCTTGCTACATTTTTATATCATTTACTTAACAGAAAGCGCTTGAAACTATTTACATTTAGTGTTTTCCTTTAACAAAATTGTTCGTCCACATTCAGCTTTACTCGGACAAAACCATAAACGTTTTAAAAATGGCATATATTCCTTCATATATCAATACTTATAAAATTTTTAAATGTAGTTATCTGACACAAATCATAGCTTCCATATAATACACCCTTACTTCCGGTGATGGACTTCAATCGCAAATCTGTATGAATGAGGACAGTACTCAAAATAAGTTTCACCCCAGTCACCAAATTTAGCAAAATAAAACTACATTTTCATTTATTAGAGACTGGCTTCTTTATTAAGAATGAACATAATGAAAATAGTTTATACATCAGCACTTAAGTTGCCACAGGTAAGAAAGACAACTGATATCCAACAACTCATTTTCCAAATTTGGGACATCACTAACTCAACATACAGGATTCCTATAAATAGAACCCAAACTCTGCAACGCAGATTCCTTCCTCCAGACATACCCAAAGCACTTCAAAAACCCTCGATTCGCAGCTCGCATCCCGAATAGACGGGCAACCCGCTAGCCGCTCTTTGACCCACCAGACAAGTCCCTCGCGCAAGCACACTCGGTTCCCCGCTGCGCACAGTGTTTGACACAGATATTTCTTTTTTTGAACTCCCCTGAATATTAACTTTTACTTAAAGCACTTAATTTTCTCTTTAGTTCATATTTTATCCAAAGCACCTTTAAATTTTTAAATCATAATTATAAAATTTTTAATACTTTAACGCAGTACTGGGTTAAGGCAAAGCTAAAGCAAGGTCAAACTCAAATTCCCAACGATAGGAGATGAAGTTTCCGCATGGAAACAGGTACTCCGTAATCCATTCTACCTGACATACCTCCAGACATAAATGCCCAAAGAACTGCACCTGTACGATCCATAGTAGAGAAGAAAAATATGGTAAATGATGATAAATGAATGAGCTCCGCGCATTTCTGTGCTCCTGTACGAGATTGGCTGCAAATGGCACACTCTGCCTACTGCATAGGACATCAGGTACGGATCTATGGCCACCACGATCGTCAGATCACACACCATTTTTTTTCATTTTAGGCAATTTCAAGGAATTTGTGCATCGAGACGAAGTGACTATACAATCGAATTTCGTTGCTCCTCAGCATGCTGCTTGTACTTCGGTGGACACCGCACTGCTGTGACGTATGCACTTATCCATTCCACGGGGCGCTCAAACCTGCCTCGATATGCAAGGCAAACACTTTGAACAACGGCTGTTTTAAATATTTGCAAATACTGCTGTTGATATGTTCAATACGGTGGGTTTTTTTCTAGCACCAGTTGTAACGTCATACTTTTTCGTATTTTTTCTCATAAACTATGAAAAGTACAGGTACGGTTCTTTAGACATTTTTTTTACATTCTCCCAACGAGGAATCTAGATGTGCAGTTTGGGCACTATTTTTGGGACACCCTGCATATCAACTTCCACATTCTTTGCAACTTGTCATTAGAGTAATAAAACCTATAATTGGCAAACTTTCGTCCATAAAGCCTAAATTCTAAAAAACTTTACTACAGTCCTAATTTTTTTACAAAATTTAACCACTCACGTCCAAAAGAAAATCACAAAAGTTTTATATTTATGTTTAGTCTTAGTTCAAAAATAAAAAGTGAAAAGGAGACAAATTAATGGTTCTGAATTCGGCTCTCCGCCTGCTTATTTTTTCCTATATTACAAGGATGAGTCGGAAAATAAGTTTCCCCTGTCGACTGTGGTCAGAGTTGTGTATGAAAGTGGAATCGTAGAATGAGACATTAAAAATACGACATAAGTTTATTTTTGTACAAAAGTACCAAGTACTTTGAGACATGTCATACCGCTTGATAAGCTTCAAAACGTCCTCCAGGAAAAACTCAAGAGCTTTGCATACAGAAGAGTTTTCCTTCAGTATTGCTTCCAAAGCCCATATTCTTCTTCAAAGCTGGAAACAGATGAAAGTGACTTGGTGCGAAATCAGGACTGTATGGCGGATGGTGTAAATGTTCCCAACCAAGAGTTGCAATATGGGTTTGTGTTGCCGTCACCGAGTCACATTTAACAACAGAACGCCAGATCTGAGAAGTCAGGGCCTCTTTCAATTTTGACAGGGTGTCACAGTACCACGTAACACAAACCCAATATGCTAACGAATAATGTATAGGTATCTAGCGTGTTCACCTGCTATGTCGTCTTTCGCACATAACCGTTAAATGCTTCTTCCCTACGCAAAGCCCTGATTTTTTCCTGGAGGGCGTTTTGAAGCTTATAATGCGGTATGAAAAATGTCTCAATGTACTTGGTACTAATGTACAAAAATAAAGTTACGATTTATCTGTAATATCTCATTCGATATTTTGACTTTCATACACAGCTCTGACCACAGTCGACAGGGGAAACTTATTTTACGACTCACCCTCGTAATAATTCATTTAGCATAAAAGCATTATTACAGAAATTGCATTGTATTTTAATAATGTATTATGATTCCGTAAAACAAAAACATTTTAAGATCACATTTCACAGCTTTGATTGACTTTAATAAAATATTCAAAAAGAGAAAAAGAAAAAAAAAGCTTACTTCTGGCATTTTTTACCCTTTTAATCATGGAAATATTTAAATATTGTCATAAGATACAGTTTAAAATTTCACAATTGGGAAACATATTTAAAGATACTTTCAATAATTAGAAATAAAAGCCATTTCCCTCATCCACACACTTAAGGTTATATTTTTACTCTAGGTAGTTACACTTTTCAAATTAAAAAAAAAAATGAGTTTAGACAAGAGAAGCTTTATAAAAAATAAACTATAGAACTTTTAATTCTGAAAACTCTTGTTCCTATATTAACAAATATCACATGAGAAATATATTTATATATAAATGCTTTTCAACATGCTAAGAATCACTATTTCATGTTTTAAAATGTGAAAAAATTGCATTGATATTTTAGGAGTAGATTAATTTAAAACATCCTATTAACTAACAAATATTCAACAAAAAAAATTATCTGAAACATCAAAAGTTTTTGAGCAATAATTTATCCTTTAAATAAATTTTCTAAATATATCTTGTAAATAAAATAAATGAGACGTAAAATTATAGAAAAATTTCCTCCAAAAATATTATACATAAAAAAATGCATTTCGTCAAGTTCATTTAAAAATACAAAATCAAATTAAGAAAAATACCCTAAAGGAATTAAATTCTCAACACATACCAATAATTAGCACATTATATAAACTGCTATATTGTTTTAAAAATGATAAATACAACATTCTGCAATTTCTGTGCAGCATATTACAGAAATCAAAGAATTTTTCCAAAAATTCACGAACTGACTACAAAATAAAAACAATACAGGACTCTTCATTAAATTTTAAACTTTTTATATGCACAATTCTTTGGTGAAAAAATATGGAAACGCTAAATCTGGAAATAGAGAAGAATAATGCTAAATAAAAAAAAAACACTATATTGATACAAAACAAATGTAAAAAAAATAAACTTTAAACAAAGTAAAATTATCACAAATGTTTTCTATTTATGTCATTTTATTTTGCTCTATCTTAAAAAAGGCTTTTTAGGAAAATGTTCCATAATTGCACAGTATGAAATACAGTTAAAATTAAATACATAATTAAAAATAAAATTTAAACAAATTATAATTGTCTATCATTTGTTAACATTTGAAAAATTATACAAACTGGTGAGAATAAAAATGAGTTCTAAGCATAAAATGGGTAACAGCATTTACTGTTACAATTATAATCAGTATCACACAGCTTCCAGATAGATTCAAGAGCACTTGTTTGATTTTTCATTCATAGATTTTATCACCATCAATCAAGCTTTAATTGAGAAAAGGCACGGTCTCTGATTCTTTCATTCTCATTTCATTAAAATTATTTATCAAAATGTATATTATTATTGAACAATGTTATAGAAAGGCTATTGGTGGTGATCTAGTAATTTTGAACCAAAATGAAGTGACACCCTACTCTACAAACTTGCACACCAAAATAAAAGTGAGGCCTGAGCCTCTACGGATTGAACGTACAACAGCTCCTCTACACATTATAAAATGGCGTCAGGATTCAAATTCAGACCTAAAAAAATAATAGAATGCAGTCCATGAATTCGTAACCAAGGCGATTTGGGTATAGCAGCATTAGAAAAAAGGGTGATTTAGAATGTAAAAGCACTGAAACTAATTTTTGAATTTTCTCCCAATAATTAATGTTTCAAAATTTAAAATGTAACCCATGCTAAAAATTCCATAATTATGCAACATTAAATTAAATACTGTAACTGAATTAGAATATGAAGCAGACAACATTAATAAGTGATTTATGCTTTCCTAATAAATTAATGTAAAATGCAAGAGTGAACAAAGAAAAGTTAAATTAACTATTTTATGTATATGATTAATTAAAATCACTTTTTTCAATACAAAACTGTGTATAATCATATTGGATATACCGTAAAATCCAGCATATAATGTGCACTTTTAACACAAAAAATAAGATCAAAATTTACAGGTGTGCATTACATAACGGGTATAAAAATGACAAATTAAAAAAAAAAAGATGTGCAAAAAAAAAAAAACTTAAACAGTATTATGATGTTTGTAGAAGTTTTATTTCAAAGAAGTCATACGTTATGAATTTAAAAAGGATTGTTTTTCTAGAAATATACTATTTTTTAAAAATCCTGGAGTGATACCTTGAAAAAATGGCTTTAAAACATAAAATTGCTAATGTACATTGCAGGTTCTTTCGTAAAAAAGTGGGTGCAAGTTATACGGTGAATATACTTTAAAATTAAAAAATGCAGTTTGAAAGTATAAGTATGCGTTATGTGACGGATTTTACAGTTACAACTGTTACTTGTTTAAGCAAGACAATGAATAATGCATTTAAAATGAATTCTAATAAAATTAATTCATTCTTTGAAACATATATTCACACATGTAGTAAATAAATCATAAAAAGCTAGGAATAGACAATCTGAAAGAAACAAACAAAAAAGGCTATGTGGAAATGATTTATTGCTTAATCTTTATTGAACATATAACTGATGTTTGAAATTGTAAATATTAAAATTATAGCTACAGAATGCACAATTTTAATAGCTGCTTCAGGATAATAAATAATTTTTGATATAACATGATTATGACTATGAAAGATATTTAAACTACACAATATGCAGAATTTACATAATGATAATAGAGCCTTTCCTAAATAAACAAGTTACACAGGAAGCAAATAAGGTTTTTCAGACAAGCAAAAACTAAATAATACATAAATTACATTTATAGGTGTAGCATTTACTCTTTCATCAAAATCACAAATATACTTTCAAAAAAGTAAAACTTTTAAAACATATTTTTAAAAAAAACTTATACAGAAAGAGCACAATGTTGTACTTATGAAATGACTTTTAAAGCACAGGTTTAACTAAAAGAGCAATGGAAATATAAGAAAACTTTTGATTAATAATTTTTTTTCATTATTAAAAAATCTATATTTTAGCATTCTAAGTCATAAACTGATATAAAATTCAGAAAGAGGGAGGGAGGGGGGAACCAAATCACACAAAAAGTACATTTTATGGTTTATACTATTCAGTATTGGTCCCATTAATTTTCTTTTTCGTAAATTTAGCTGAAACTTAATTTGATTGCTCTGTATTATGTATTACATTTCCACGGGCTACCTATTTCTCCAATACACATATATTACATAACAAAACAAAAGGCATTTCATCTATGTACACAACATATATTCGCACCACATTATGAAAATAAAAATGTTTTTCAAGAATTTAATTACACCCAAATGAGAATATAATTACCAGTTTCATAGGACCTAAAAAAATGCATATAAAAATAAACATGCATTCAAGTATTTAAAAAAATGCTTACACATTATAAGAATATTTTCAATAATTGAGTTTTTTTTTTTCATTTATCAATACATATTCTTTTTTCCATCTTAGTTTGATAGGATAAAATTGAAACAATATATTTTTAACTTTTAGTCAACAATCAAATCAATTTGAAACTGATGAACACAGAATCATTAGACTTATTTGATACACTAATACTCAAATATTTGCTTAAAAATCTTCATTAAATTTTAACACAAATTTTTGCCGATGATTAAAATAAAAGAATGTATTCAATTTTTTTTTTACTAAAGTTTAAATTAAAAAATGCATTGACATTGATGGTATTTTTCATGGGGAGGGAAGGGGGAGTTATTGAATGCAAAAATGCATATCAATTTTAATTTAAAAAATTTATATAGAAACTAAAATTTTCATAAAAGTATACCAAAAAATTTTTCCCTAGAATATTTAGTCAACACTGATGACAAAAAGAACGTCCTGTCTTTTTGGTGATTTTAAAGTTGAAAAAATTTTGACCAAAGTTTATATGTATGCAAGTAAAAATCCAGATAAATGTACAGTTGGACCTCCATTTTACGAGCTTTAAATTTTGCAAACTTTTACCTCGAACCAGGAATATAGTTATATTGAAAAAAGAATATCTAGTGAATTTTCCACATAATTTTTTTTTAAGATTTAATTAAAGGTCTGACTGTGCATATTTTACTGTCGAAAGGAAAGTAACTTTATGTTTTATTATCATTTAGCAGCAAAACTATAAGTATTAGTTACATTATCAACAATATTTTAAAAATATTTGATTGTCCTGTGCATGTAGCATCACTAATATATTTCATAAGAATAATTAAACACATTTAACACATATTTTACCAAATATAAGATATGAGGGGGAAATAAATATACTTTTTCCATTATTTAGATAAAGTTGAACTCTATGCATTTTGGGTATCCTGGCCCAATTTGAAGGGGAGGGGGAGAAATATCTTAAAGCACATCCCTAACACTTAACAGTTTGTTGTAAGAATGAAGTAAGATTTGGAGGCAAGACTAAGCTTTTATTACATAAAATTAACAAATATTTAAATAATTATTTTAAAAAACAATTTTCAACTGCTAATACATATAATTTAAAAGATTGAAACATGTTAAAATGAATTCATAAAATGAAATACATACAGGAAAAACTCCTTTCTGTGGCAAGACAATACAAAATGAAACGGATACCACTCAAATGATTTAAATCTCTGAAACTAATCTGAGTTTTTTTCCCTTTTTAATTGCTTTATGCTACATTTATAACTACTTATATCCATTCATTTTTTTGCTCTACATATATTCATGCCACAATGAATCATTAAAATGTGCATGAATAAACTACTTATTAAAAAACACAAAGTTAACTAGTAAAAAGATCTCACCAAATTACTTCAAAAAAAAAATTTTTTTTTATGAATCAACAGTACAATTTTAATATATGTTAAAATCATTTATTTATTGAGGAAAAGTCTAATATTGTCAAACTATTAACAAAAAGTCACAAAAAATATGGTTAGAAGTTAACACTTTGTACGACTCCTTTCTCTTACAGTAAATGTATATATCTGAATCCATAATAATTTACTATAATTTCATCTTCATATAATTAGATTAAATATTATTTCTAAAAAGAAAAATTAAATTCAAAAAAGCCTCAACATTTATTTTCTAATATAAAACAAAAATTTTGCTTTGTCTGTTAAACTAAGTACAATAGTGAAAAATATAAATCTATCTAGTCCATCAAGAGAATTAGTCAAAATATTCAAACTAAGAAGTTACTCTAATAGTAAATGCAATATGAAGGCAGCATAACACTAATAGTGTTACATCAAAAAATACTTTTCATATCAGCATACATTTCTGTATTATACAGAAGTACAGTTTTCAAACATTAAATACATAGAAACTGTTACTTTTCCCCCTCTTTAAGGTAGAGATAATTTACTTAGCACTAATTTTCATATATCTTTGTTATATAAGAATATCAAACAATGACTAGCCATTTATGTACAAGGAAAAAAAAGAAGAAAAAAAAAACTTGTATGTAACAGTACTGATTATAAAAATGCCTTTTGAAACACTAATCCAAAGTAGTAACTGCAACAAAAGTACAAGGTTCTAAGAAATCAATATGTTCAAGCTTCAGAAAGGTTCAATAGAAAAACTTATCTGGATAAATTTAAAATGATGCAATAAGTAGAAAACCAAACAAATGCTAAAAAATTTATATTTCAACCATCCACAACCAAAAACATCTACATTCTGAAAATGTTGCGAAAGGCTCAACAACACAAAAGAGTTTGAGATGCACTTTTACTCCATATAAATTAAAAGGTTATTTTGTCAACAAGCCACAACTTAAATAATAAAAATGCTTAATTTTTTTAATTACTTTAATTTGTACACTTTTACAAAGTCTTTTGCTTGGAAAAGCATTTCAAAGTCACAGTTTTTCCAAAGATGATTTAATTTAATTTAATGTATGACTTGCTTCTTGAAATGAGACTGAAACATTATAAATTTTACTTATGCTTCACTCTCAGTTGTATTTGATTCTTCTCCTAACATAGGTACAATGAGGTTATCTTTAGACATCAAGTTGTACTTTGTCACAAACACTGTAAAACGACGACACAGGAAAGTTTCATTCTACAAATAGATACATTTAAAAGGACAAAAAATTAGAAAGTTTACCATTAGTAAAAATATATATAAAAATAACAAAATCAAATAATTTTATTTCATTAAAATTCATAAAAAAACACTAAGCTACTTCTATTAAAGACAATGGAAAAAAACTACCTCAAAATTTCATTTCTTAACGAAATGTATTATACTGAGTGAGTCAAAAGTTCATTCAAAATTCAAAAATTCATAAAAAAAAGGGAAGAAATGATGATATAGAAGTGCAATTTACATGAAAGAGCTCCCAAGAAAGTCTGATTTTTTGTAGCAGCAAAAATATTTTTGGTCTTGCCCACATTAAATCATAGAGGTGACATAACAGAGAATATTAGGGCCTCCTGCAAACTCAGGTCTTGGGCCCCTTAGAAACCTGGACAAACCCCCTCTGCGATGCAGGGGTGTACATTATGCAACTGTGTTATTAGTAATAGCTTTATGCAGAATGGCACACCTCCATACTATGCCAATCGAGTAAAACAATTCCTATTGACTACCTTTGGTGAAGACAGAGTGATTGATTGAGGATGCAAGATTGCCAGCTTAGTATAGCCGTCTTAGTTGCCTTTCTAGAGCATGCTTGTCTAAAGTGCAACCCAAACACAAATTATTAAAATATTTCAATTTACACATTTTCATTAAAAAAATTAATGTGAGTGCAAAACATGCTGCCATTAATTTTCGATTTAACTCATAAGTTTGAAAGAAGATTTCAAGATTTTCGAAAAAACAGAGTATTTCAATGGATTTTCTACCCTGTTTTCTCTAGAAATAACTTAGCTTCAAATCTTCAAATGGAATGCACTGAACTGCAAAATGACATTCAATTGAAAGAAAAATTTGTGAATGTTTCTATACTGGAGTTTTAGTAAGACTACCTACACTGCGTGATAAATATCCTCAATTTCACACTTATGCTTTATTATTGACTTCAGCTTTTGCCAGTACTTATATTTGTGAACTGTTATTTTCCAAGAATAAAGCACACAAAAAACAAAAATACGACAGAAATCACTGACAAACATCTTGAAAATGCATTAAGAATTGCAACTTTGTCTATTGAACCCGATATTAATTTGCGAACACAAACGCAAATTCATTCATCTCATTAACTTGATTTTTCCCCATCTTTATGAAATTCAAACTAAATCAAATGAAACTTTTAAAAATTTAAAATAAATGTGTGCCAACTCATGACTAAATCAAATTAAAAAAATTAAAATTAAAATAAGTTAATTAATTTTAATAAAGCTACATAAAGTTAATTTTTATTTGTTAAAAAAAATATTGTATGTGCGGCCCAGAAATGAAAATTATTTTTGCAATGCGGCCCACAAGCAGTCATAGTTTAGACACCCATGTGCTAGAGGTACGTTGAACAATTGTTATTGCAAGAATAAATGAGTGTACTGTTGTCCTGCACATTGTGTTTTAGATAGTCAGCTCCCTCAACCAGCAATATTTTTAAAAATGTTTAGACCACTAAAAAAATCCGTCTTTCTTGTGATCTCTTTCTTACTAACCGTACTTCTTAATCATCACTTCTTTTTTATGAATTTCTAAAATACCCGGTAAATATTACGCACAATAATAATACTAAATTTATATTTTGTAAAATTTTTAACAGTACATATCTGATGATTTAAAAAAATAAATCAATGTAATTATACAGGGCAAATTTAAAATAATTATATAAAATAGATTTAGAGCATTTTAAATTAATGATTTTGAAAATGTAAAACTTTCTATCAACTTAATAGTTCACAGTACATTATAATGAGAAAATTGACATATAAAAACTCACAATTAAATATCATTATAGACATAAGTCTTGTACTACTATGGTAAAAACATAGTACAAGTTATAAGACAAAGTAAAATAAAATATATAATAATCACTAATAAACAACGTTAATCAAATTAATGAAATATCTAGAAGTAGCACAAATAACAAATGGAGTAGAGACAGAAATGCTAAAGTAAATACTTCTGAAACAAATTACAATTTTGAAACAGATTTTGATACTAAATTAATTAAATATTTCATGTACAGTTTCAATAGAGAACAGTATTCTTAATTACTTAAAAATTATTCAATTATTAAGTAATGATAATTTCCTATATAATCATGGTATATCTATATTATAAAATATAATAAATATTAATTACACAGATTTAATCACAAAATCAATATAGATATTACTTATCATTCAAAACATATGCTTTATTAAAGAATAAATTATAGATAAACCCCATCATATATATACAATGGATTTAAACATAGTAAAAGAGACTGCATTATCAGATGTAATTAAAGGTACTTTTTTTCCCAATGGGGTAGCAGATTGGTATTTTTACCATTGCAGACCGAGTACATTCCCCAGGAGCTGATATCACTTTTTAGGGCAGCACCATATAGGCGATATCAATCGTCCCAAGTAATTTTAACACCCAGAGGGAGGCACCCGAGCTCTGATAATACGAACTAGGAATTTAATTTTGCTGAGAATACCCAAGCTAAACAGGCACTGAAGGGATCTTTTACATGCCGCATAATCATATGACATGGACGATGTTGATTTTCTGCATTGTAAAAATCCGACTAGGCTGGGGTCGAACCCAAAATCTTAGGCACAGAAGGCCAGCGGCAAAGCAACTATGCCACCCAGTCGGTATTAACCCTTTCAGGATGAGGGACCGGCGAGCCGAGCACCTGGAACATTTTTTAAGCTCAGTTTTTTGACAATAGATTGCATTCTATGTCCATAAGATTTGAAATACATGGATATCTGATCTTCTACTTGAAATGAGAGAAATATTACTCACATACACGTGGTTTTTGTTTTATAAACATAAGGGGAAAAGAATGTTTCCAAATTGAGTGCTTTACGACTGCTCTTGAAATGAACATGTGGTTCTTGTTAATAGTGAAGATGAGAGATTTATTTTTGCTTCAGCATTTGATTTGGGTTTGCAGTCTAGCTTTTTATGGATAATTAGATCTGGTAGATGAAATTTGTTTTTTTCTTACTTTTTTACATGGTCGACTTTTACAAATGCTTACAATAAAATGTTTAAAAACTTGTATTTAAACAGAAAGTGGCTGAAGTACGAAATATATAAAGCATATGCCATTCGTATAATATACAGAACAATGTGTTTATATTTCAGTATTTTTATGGATTCAGGCTTAACTACACAAAAACTTCCGGCCTGTGAGTGACACTTGGGATAGAAACCTCCGTCCCTCGCGGTACGCATGCATTTGCGTCCTTCGTCGCGAAAGGGTTAAAGGTACTAGTTTTAGACTATTGATCTTAAATAATGCAGCTATAAATAATCACATTAACAGATTTGGGAACTTTTATTGAACCTAATCTCAATATACTTAAGGAATTAATAGGACTGAATTATTATCAAAGAAAGAGTTATTTTTATAATTTTTAAACTTGCTATTAAAAATATGGAGGGAGGGGGATTTTATGTGTTTGTTGATTACTATTATAAAATGTTTAATAAGGAATTTTAAAGAAATAAAGTTGTTCATAAAACAGAATTGTAAGAAACAAAACCAACAATCTCTCTTAAGGCTTTTTACAAAAAATTAAGAGCTCAAATTTAGATATTAAATTTTTTTTAACATTTCAGTATTAAAAAATTATGCACCATGTGAAATAAAAAGTTAAAATCAATTTTACACGATACTATAAAAAATAACCCGAGTCATATCTATAATTAAAAATAGAAGAGATATTATTAAAATATCATTATAGCAAAAACAATTTTTTTTTTTTTGAAGATCTTTGATTTTGAAGATCTTTTCAGCATAAATAGATTGGGGATTAGAATCATTGCATATTTATAATAAATGCAGTTTAAAACATATCATACACACAGAAAAATTTTTATTTACCTCATTCATTTATAGTTAAATACCTTGAATTATTAAGATATGAAAGCTGTAATACATATTTAAAAAATTATAAAATATTTTTATTTTTCATGATTAACAAATTATCTTGAATGAAATTTAATTTCCAGATTTCAATTTATGATACATTTAAGTATTTGCTGTCCTACTTCTTTCAAATATAATTTGCAAAAAATCTGTTCTTTTAAGAAGGTTTTTTTTATTATTATTATTATACATTTTAATTTTTTTGCTTTTGATTCTTCTTTATTATTGTATGCAAAAATTCCTATTTCTCTGCCTGTAATTAAGGAGAAAAAAGAAGGGGGTTGGTCCTTACACCCTGCTATTAAGTGTTAACCCTTTGAAGCGCGGAAAAATAAATTCGCTGAATTTTTCAAAATAAAATTATAAATGCAATGTATAGAACCTAAGAACAGAGGAAATACCTTTAAAAAAATTACAGTACATTCCCCCCCCCCAAGGGGGAGGTGGTTTCACAGAAGTACACCATCGCGCACCTATGACATAATTCTCGGATGAACAATATATGATTTGCGTCAGATTTGTAAGAATATTATTTATATATTTTGTAATAAATTTACTAAAATATGCAATATTAAGTATTAGAATTACTTTTTAAATATTAAATAATACAAAATATAACTATAAGCGATTGAAATCAACTTCAATAGCCAGTAAAGTTTTTTTTTCATTGTTTCTTTATTATTAAATTATTAAAACATGCAGTAATAAAGAAAAAATAAACCCCTTCCCCAAATCAATGGCAAAACCCCCATAAATTATTAGTTATTTCACTGCCTGAGTCAAAGAAATGAAAAAAAAGGGCTAAATCTCTCACATGTGCGTGCTATAAGCCGGAGAAGAAACGGACAATTTTCATGTTCTAGGTGCGCAGTGGTATCAGTCTGAAACCACCCAAAAATATCTTTATACAAGAGGCACTTCTTTTCATAATTTATCATACTAAAAATTAGTTATGCAATGAAGAGCATATGCAGCAAAAATGTACATACCTTACTTTGAATTTCTGTCTATTTTTATTTGCTAAAAAAAATCTTTTTTGGAGTGTTTAAAAAAGGCTTTTAAAATGATGCATTTTTCTCACAGAAAAAGGAGTTTTTTTTCTCACGTGCTGACATCTAGTGTCTTTTAAGAGAGTTAAAAGATATCTATAGAATTATTGGTTCCATTAAAATACCACTGCACGTTTAGAGGTATTTTTTAGAAAATGGTGGTTTCAGAGAGATACCACCGCACGTTAAAAGGTTAAGGAGCTATTTAAATCCTGAGCTTCATTAGATTTGTAAGTTTGCTTAATTTGTTGTTCTATTAGGTCCAAACTTCTAATAGTAATTGAGCCATACATAAGTAATATAAATCAACCCTTTTATTTCTAGAACATATTTCATATATTATTTTTACAATTAAAGAAACAAAATTGAAGCATGCATATTTAAATAAATTATTCTAAAATTAAAGGATATTAATTATTAAAATTAAGGATTCTAAGATACTTATAGAATAAATTTAAGCTGTTCTCATATTAGCATTATATTAAATTTCAAACTCACAAAATATTTTCTTTTTGTATAATTTGCAGTGCTTTTATCTTATAACAGTCAAATTATATAAAAGTAGGAAAATAATTAATAACAGGTACACAATTTCATTATCTATAAATCATTTCTTTTATATGCCATATTCCTTAAAATCATGGAGAGAATTTTGCCACTGAATGATAAGGAAGATTACACAAAAAAGGAACAAAATTTTGTCAAAAGCTATTTATAAAATATGCTGATAAAAAAAATGAAGGGAAAATTATTAAAAGATTACATGGTATGAAGACAAATAGGTTTTTAAAAGTAAGGTAAAAACAATGAATAAAAAAAATTACCTCAAATTCATCAAAAACTGCTCTGTGATGAAAATACGCATGTGAAAATATTCTGTACACTCTTCTACACACTGAACCTAATTTAGCTACAGATGATTCCTTTATACTAACCCTGAAACAAAATAAACCAAGTATAATGTATAAAACTTTAAAAATACACAATACACATGAACAGATATATAAATAAAAATATCTAAATCTTAAATTTAAAACAAATGTTGATTTTTTAAAGATTTTCTTTGCATTTTATTTCATTAATATGAAATATATATGTGTCTGTATGTTTTGTATATAATCATGGACCCTCAAAAACAAAGAAAACAATTCAAACTATATATTTAATCAAACATAAACATGAATGTATATAAATGAACAAATATATGTATTAAAAAGTTAAAAGACAAACTTTTCAACATAAAAGGAAATTTACACACTTTAATATAGAATAATTTTTATTATTATTACAAATATATAAACACAATTATCATCACAATTTAGAAAGTTTTATAATAGGATGTCAGAATGAATATTTTGAGGCATGTATCTTTTGCATAAAATACTGGTCCTCTGATAGATAAATTAAAAATTTGTACTTCTACATTTTACATTGCTATCAAGAAAAGGGCACATAAATTGTAAATTTCCTAACTAAACTGTTGTAAAGTAATGATTGTAGTTTTAAAGCAAAAATAAATTAGGAAATTGAAATTAAGAACTCTTAATACTTAAAATGTAATTTTCCTTTTATTTTCAATTTTAATTAAATAAAAACATTCTGCATACAACATCAGCTTTATTTTATTTAACATATAGAATTAATATATTTAGTAGTTAAAGTAATTCACAAAAAATTATGAGTACACTACGTTACAGATCTAGATTCAAAATCATATAATAGGACTAAATTTATAGAAGTTAAATTGCTTCAACCCCCCCCCCCAATTCTGTAAATTTAAATTTGTGCTCTTCACTTAATTAAAATTATGTTATTCAAATTTGCTCCAAGGGGAAAAAATCCTGCTAATTATTTCTGATTTTATCTATTTTAATCCCAATTTATTTTGTACTATCATTCACAAATTAAAAACTACAACTGAGGTGTATATATATATCTTAGTGGTGTGTTTCAATTTTAAATTTAAAATATTTTTTCTTGTTCAATTGTAGAGAGCCAAGTTTACCTGCTAGGGAAGTATTTATTACTATTAAGTAAACAAGCAGCACCATCTAATGTATGACGTGTATAATCAATGGCAGGACATTCTTTAGGTGTTTTATGAGCAGCACATAAAAAGATCCATTGTTCAGTAGCTGTCATCTGAGTGCAAGTCTCTGAATTGCATTCAGTCTAAAAATACAATAGCAAGTTACATACTGATAAAACAAGTACACAAAGCACATAAAAAATCAGCTTTTTTAAGAAAAAAAAAGTCATTTACCAAATTTAAAAAATTGTACAGAAAATAATCATTCCAAATATAAAATGTAGAAACACATTCCATTATTAATATATTCATAAGATTTTAAGTATGCTTTAAAAAAATTGTTTGAAATTTCACTACTGAGCATTTTATTTCATGATGGAGCAGTTTTATTCCAACAAAGAAAATTAAGATTTAAAAGCATTTTTGTGCTTACACAAAATAAAACAATATTTCAATCATTCAATAACAAATGTATTAACATACAAAAACATGGGTTTGATGTTGACATAAGAATTAAAAAACAAAAAGCCACACAACTCATCCTAACCAAGAATAAATACTTATATTAACTTTAAAATAATAAGAACCGGGTAATATATTTTTTTCCTTGAAATCTCAAATAACATTAATATTATGTAAATAATGAACAAATACAAGTTTTAAATTGCAATACATTAAGCTACACTTATGACAAGACAATCTAATATTAAGATCATGTATTTACTTATTTACTCACCTTTTAGTACTTAAATATTTTGTATTCAATAAAAAAAAAAAACTGAAATTATAGTAGTTTAAAATAAATATCCACTATATACCTGTAATTTAACTGCCAAACCATTGAGTTCCATACAGAATTGTCTATAAAAAAAAAATGTTGAAATTTCATATTAAAGATACATATATATATATATATTTCAAAAATATACTAAAAATAGTTATATACCTAAGATAACTATCGTCATAATAGAAAAGATTTAGCCACAGAAATACTAAAAGCAAACTCCCAGCCTTAGGAACTAGGAATGCAGGTTTAAACAAAGTTTTCTGGCCAGCCAACCTTCACCTGAATTTGCCAGTATTCTGGGTCATAGGGAAAGCAATAAATTTCTAGAGAAGTTTAACTATATTATAGATAAAACCATAATCTATTAATGTAATACTATAATGTTATAGCCTTTAATAATTACTAAAATATTTAAAATCAAAGCCAAACTAATAGACTTACCATGTGAATACATATTCGCTTCTTATGGACAATAACAGTAACGCATATAATTATTATGTATTGATAAAGTAGCAATATTACTATATATATATATACTTTTAAAATTTCTATATTTTATTTTAAAAATTTATATAAAATAAAAAATACCATCCAGACATAAACGATTAATTTTTAATAAAATATATTATTACAAAATTACTTAGCTAGAGGCGCCATCTATCTATAAACTGTATAACTGAAAAAACTTTTTTTTTTATTTAACAGTTATATAACTTTTTATAAATTTAAGAGGGTAACTGTGTTCTATACAATGTTTAATAAAGTTATTAATATTTAAAAATATATTAGATTTATCACTAACTAATACCTTGTTACGATAAATATAATTCAAAATAATATTTCGATATATTGAAATGGATAAGTTTGAATTCCAGGAAGGAACTTTAAGAATGTTAAAATTAAAATCATCTCTTTTATCATAAATATTGCTATGTAATTTATAGTCCTTAATATATAATGATACATCCAAGTAATTAGTTTTAATAGGATTATTATTAATTTTAAGTAGCTTTAAATATCCCGGATAAAAATTGATATTGGGATTATAATTATTATTTTTACCAAAAATAATTAGGTCATCTATGTATCTAAAAATGTAATAATCATTATTAATAATATAATTATTTTCGTAAAAGTGTAAATATAAATTAGCCAAACTATTGCTAGCAGGGCCACCTTGAGGCAAACCTTTGGTTTGTTTGTACAGAGAACCATTAAAATTAATGTAGTTTTCTTTTAGGACAAAATTTATTAGAGTTCTAAATTTTTGTAAATTAATATTAAGGTTATAATTTCTGTGATTATCTAAAATTACCCTAATTACATCATTGATATTAATAGAGTTAAAAAGATCTTCAAAGTCATAACTATGAACTGAATAAGTATTTTTATCTTTAAAAAAATCTATAATTTCTTTACTATTTTTAATTATAGCTTTATTACATTGCTTATTGATGAATTCTTGCAAAATATTGTGCAGCATTTTACCTGCAGCAGTGATATAAGTTTTAAAACCATTTGTTACTGTTCTAAATTTAACAGGATTTTTATGAAATTTAGGTGTTAAAAATATATATGGAAACTTAATCTTATGAATGGAAACATTCAATTTCCTGTATATAGCAGTGATTCGATTAGTAATTTCTTTATCTGACAATTCCAATCTATTGAAAGATTTATTGTTTAAAAAATGTTCATTAATCATAGTATTATAAAAATACTTACAGATAATAGCATAATTACCAGGCACTTTATCTATGTAAACAATGATAAAATTCTTTTGTAAATCATAAATTTTCTGTTTTACATCTTTATAAGTGAGTACTGGTTTAGAACAATAGTTAAATTTCATCAGGTCTTTTAAAATATTGTACTTAAATTCATCAAATGCCCCTCTAAAGGCAAACCATATTTAATTGCAGATTTAGTAATGAAATTATTTATATCATTATTAATTTGATTTTTAACAGTATTATTGTTGTTAGAAATTGTTAATCTAAAACTAGTGCCTTTACTCATGATATCTTTTAAAATTCCATCCTTGACTATATTTAAATTGCCTGTTACTACATGTTTGTGATAGCTATCAATAAATTCATGATAGTTCTTACATTTACAGTCATCTATGTCAAGAGAAGGTGAGCTATTATCGTAAATAAAGATAAATCTGCCCATCGTTTTATTATATTTAAAAGCTTTTTTAACTAATACATTCCTAACAGGAAAAAGTGACAAATGTCTATTAAAAACACTTTAAAAATTAACTTTATCAAATGTATTATTCATGAATAATAAAGTGCAGTATTCTGTAGTAGGTTTATTAAATTTATTGACATTTAAATTGAATTTATTAAGTAAAAAATTATTAATGTCTTTTATGATGTGAACTGCATGACACACCTTAAAGCACTCATTATTTAAAATTTCATCCAATAGTACAATTTCCTTTTTATTAAGATCAAACATGAAGTATTTGATCTGCTTGATATTAAAGTTCAATTCAAAATCATTTATAATAGCTTTAATATTATCAATTAAAGAATTCTTATCTCTGTTTTTTCTTTTAGTTCTATTGCTCCTTGAGTTTCTTTTAAAATTCTTAACTGAATTGGAAGCAGTATAAAAAAATTCTTTGTTATTGCTCTGTGACATAATTTGGAGTGTGTTTTTAGCAAGGTATAAAACATTAAGACCTTATGGATATATTGTATTAAAACTTCTGATAAAATGATTTTCCCACCATAATCTGTGCTTAGTATTTGGTACGATTTTAATAATCGACAATTCAACATTATTAAATCCATGCATTTGAAAATGTCTGAGCTCAATTTTATTAGAATTGTTTGTATAACTGAAGTTTTTAACATCATGTCTATGTTGATTAATCCTAATATTAATAGTATTTGAGGTCTGTCCAATATATTTATACCTACAGATTTTACAATTTAATAGGAAAATACAATTAAAAGTTTTACATAGGTTAAATTTAGATTCACAGTCATATTGATCATTGTCCAGCATAGTGCAAGTCTTACATCTACTATCATTACATTTGTTGAATCTCAACTTAGTACTAATATTAGATATATTGTTTATATATTTGCTTGAGGATAATTTGTCCTTATTTACATGTAAATTATTACTATTAATGTAACTTTTATTATCATATTGAATATTAGAATTGCTAGAGTCTAAGTTTTTTTGTTTAATATGATAAGAATGACTATTAATGTATTTTTTGTTCCAAAAAATTCTTGTCTTGAATCTTTTATTCGTATTGTTACTATTATAATCATTAAGATCATTAACTAAATTAGATTCCTTTCCCAAATTGTCATTATATAGTGAGTTATAAAAATCCATCTTCCTAACCATTTTACTTAACTCTGAAATGAGTCAAAATTTTGTATTGATAACAGAAGTACTATACCAATTAGTATTGATAACAGAAGTTCAGTACCAAATCAATATTGATAACCAAAGTACAGTACCAAATCAGTATTAAAAACCAAGATACGTACCTAAACAGTATAAAGAGAGTGCCTAAGCAAACGACAAGTTAATTTTTAAAAAAACAAACTTGATAGTATCTCAAAAGAAGAATAAGCTGTGTAAAAACACAAAACAAAGCAAAGCTAATTATAGAGCTCAAAAAAGCAACCAATATATATATATATATATATACATTTCGTATTAATTACAAAAAATGAAATTAAAATATTGCTGAAAACAGTCCCTCCACAGAGGGAGGCACCTGAGCTCTGATGATGCGAACTTGTACCAGGATTTTAATTTTGTCGAGTGCGTCCAAGCCAAACACACTCTAGGGATCTTTTACATGCCATATAATCATACAACATGGCTGCTGTCGATTTTCTGCATCACGAAAATCCACCGACTTGGGCTGGGGTCGAACCGCCAACCTTGGGTGCAGAAGGCCCAGCAACAAACCAACCACGCCACTCAGCCGGCAAAAATTAAATACACAGCTTGTAAAATAGACAGTTCGTTTTTCCTAACTGCTTATTTTTAACATTTGAATACTCATACTATATGAATACAATACATTTATAACTGCTGTTTTTACTTTAAAATAAATGAATATTTATGTGTGCGAGTACAAAAAGTTTTTGTTATAATATTTAAAAACAGAGTTCCATTTAAACTAGATATCAAATTCCCTTCTTAAATTCATCAAAGACATTTTCTTTGTGTATTTTTATAACAATAAAAATGTGTAAGGAATTCTGTAATATCCTGTAATGATGATGTTCGAAGTTAAGTAAAAATACTAAAACTTATAGATATAAAATTCTGGTATTTTAGGTGGAAAAATGTGTGAATCGTTGATAACACGTGTTGATGAAGTAAGGAAAGAGTAATTCAAAAGACTTCTGAATAATCTAGAATTTCAAACTTACAGTTTGAGAAATGATGCAAAATAATCCAATTAATAATGGTATGGCTTTATATTGTATTAAAAAATATTATTTTACAAATCATAGATGAAAAAATATCTTTATTTGCAATTTTCTCAAAATGCTGTTTTGGTGATTCCAGTACACTTTTCTGAAAATCTACTTTACCTAATAAAGCTGATATTTTGTATACTATTAGATCCACAAATTTTCAACAAAGTGAATGAATTTTTTTTTCAAATAAGAATTCATTAACTTTAGATATAGCACAATTTTTACATAAAATTTAAAGGAAACTTAAATCACTAAGTTTAAAATTTTTTATAAGTTTTATAAATTTCATTTTGTTCATTTTATGGATTGTTATGTTTGCAAAAACCCTGTACAATTTTATAGCTATATATGCAGTGGATTTTATGCAAAGTATACCTAAAGGTAAGAACATGCCTTGAAAATAAAAATAAAAATAGTTATTGATTAATTATTGCTCATACAGATTTATTTGTAATTTAAAATGGAATTTTTTTACATTAACAGGTACAGAAATATGCAGATAATTCAACGTAAAAATTTTACTTCCATTGGTTTTAATTTAAATAAGTGAGGACCATTTAAATTTGGTGCAAAAAAGTTCATTTTTCCTTGTTGCAGACGTACCAGTTACTTAAAAGAAATTTTTCAAAGCATAATTTTCAAATCATACAAATTTATGTGGATTTTAAAAGTGAGATTAGTCCCACAAAGACATACAGGAGGGAGAATTCAAACAAAATGCTGTTAAAGTGACTGTTAAAAATATATATACAACTTTTCTGTAATATATTTCTATACAGATCATTGGTATAAATACTTTGCAGCAAATTATGCTTAATTGCATTTCACCCAAGTTATTAAAAAACATTACCTTCATATTTCTTCTAATACATACATTGTAGATATTTGCAAAGATTAAATTATTAATTGTCTAACATTTTTTACAATGGTTTCTACTCCTTAAATTTTTTTTTCTGCAAAAAAGCTATTTATGTGTTAAAGAAATTATTCTTCAAAAAATTTATTTTCTCATTAAACATATTCACTGCATCTTATGCTGCAGAATGAAAATTAATAAAAGTAATTAAATCTAAAAAAGGAGAAAACTAATTAGAAAATTATAGAAAAAATTGAATAAAAATTAGAAATTCTCAAATTTACTGATTTTTAATCATACAAATATTGAACAAATATCAAGTCATTTAGTTTCTCAAATAGGAACAACAAAGACCTTTTAGTAACTAAAATTACATATACACATATTCCTTTTAAGTATAATCATTAATATCTTCATTCTTTAAGCTTTAATCAATAGTTACTTATTTAATTTTAGCTTACACACATCAGCATCACACTGCAGAAATGTAACAAGCAAAAAGCTTTGGATCTTATGTTTTCATTTAGATTGAGATTTATCATGTAAAAAATTTTGAGCTGTCCTACTCCTGAATGTCTTACATTTTTATACCATGTGTCTTTGGTCCTTTTGACATATTTGAAGACACTTAAAAGTAATCAAATCTTCCTGACAAGTGATCATTCAGAAGAACTTTACCCAGAACATGCTCTAACTCTTGTTACTTCCTACAAGACTGTACTGTATACTTCGACAAACCAAGCAAAATTGTTTTTGCGTAATTCCTCTACTACCCACAAGATAGTGCTGTGCTACTGTAGTTATGCCACATCCAGCACAATGGACTAAATTCATGTGACGTCATAATCACATGATAATTTTAAACCACGTGTTTTTAGCCAATCAAGTTCAAAAACACATGTGACGTCATAGTCATGATAAATGCAATTATTTATTTTCAACAAATCAGTTCATGCACTTCGTTTTTGCCAAATTACGCTTTTCACAGAAACTTTTTTTTAAAAATAATAATTGTCACTTTATTTAAAAGTACATGTATAAAACAAGACTTTTTTCCTTTATTTTTAAAATCTTTTTGCAGAAATGTCTTTTTATAACTCTTGAGCATATTTACCCAATTATGCAATTTGAAATTTTACCTAAGTTTTACAAATAGAATAAAAAGTACGAGCTAGTTTATTGTCCGTTTTGAATTCAATGTAAAACACGTATTTATATTATCATGTGACTGTCATGAATTTAGTTCATTTCTCTACTCTTAGCAGGTTAGCTCTGTGATGCATTTAGCAATGGTTGCAACAATACATAACATATGCATTAGATACCCCTGCCACAATGACATGTCTTAACACTTGCCCATAAGTACCAAGTGAAATTGCAAAAAGAGCAGTCTATTACCCCCCTTGCATCATACATACCTCACTTGCATGCTACTCCTGAAACAAGAATTGGCATTTAATTCAAAATTACAATATGTTGAAATGATGAGATAGCTAGGTCTTAAACTTTGGGATTTAGTGGAGTAATCAATGAGGTTTTTAGGCTAAAAAGTTTGGATACCCCTGACTTAAAACACCAACAATAAAACAATGATTTTTTTTATGTTTGTTATTGAATTTATATATAAAAGTAAATAAACTTTAATTTAGTTTTCTCGTTCCATCCCCCTTTTTTTTGTTTGATATCTTGCTATTTGGAGTGTGCTAACTCACAATCACAAAATTACAACAAAAAGATAGGTACATAAAAAAAATTGAAGAAAAAAAATATATGCTTTCAAATTTGAAGAAACAGAAAATCCTAAAGCAGATTTAAAACTTTCCCCCATCATATTTTTAAAAGCCTCATGAAAATATGAGAGATACTTCAGTTCTCAATTATTTAAATTTGATACATTCAATCTGCTCAACAATCAACAATCTATATGAATTACAGAAATTTATAAATTATTGTAAGCAGTAACATGATATAAAATATAAATATTTGCTTTTAATACAAATCAGGTTTTTTTTTTAAATTTTGAAATGAACATCATTCTAGTATAAAGATTTTAACTGATAATGCTTATTATCCATCAATTATAACATGAAGAACCCATTGTTAATCTTACCTGAGATGTTCATACTTCCAGACTCCTTCATCTTGGCCATCAGGAGGTGTCAATATCTCATCGACATTTCCAGGTTGCTTTCGAATGGTTTGCTGAATAAACTGCAAAACAGGATTTGATCAATATAAATATGCATGAAAAATAAAAAGGATAAACATTTTTAAATATGAAAATATATACTTATAACATTACTTGCTGAAACCCCTTACCTAACTAAATTTAAGGTAATCGCATAAAAAAAAACGAAACACTGATGCCCTTGTTTTATAGCTACTCATAAAGTCTTGTTTAGACAAATTTTATGGGATGATATACGTTACCCTCTTTGACAACCTCAAACTGGAAAACTGTATACCTTGTGCACATGACTCACCAGAGACCTTTATCAACAAAATGATTACTTTTTTCCTCCAAGAGAATTCATATGATGAAAAGCACAAGCTAGTGAAACTTTTCAAAAAGTTTAAAGTTGCACTTTTTTTTAAAAATGTAAAACTTATAAAAATAGAAATTTGATTAAGGTAGAAGCCTTTTTTACAACTTCCAAATATTTAATCTTCATGTTCAATATTATTCGAACAAATAAAATTTGTTTAATGAGCTATTTAAAAGGTTTCAAATTAATTGAATGTTTTCTTTCTCAATATCAAATCAAACCCTGAGTTTATTATTAGAAGCAATCACAAAAAGTATTGAGGATTCTACCATATACTGATTGTTAGAAAGGTTTTTGTAAGATTTCATTATATATTTTTAAAAAACGCTTTAACACTTTTAAAACAGTAATGGTGCACTTTTGTCTCACCCTCTGTGATAGGAATCTGTGCAGCTCTCTGCAGCACTAAAATTGAAACAAAACACAAATTCCTTTAAAAAATAATAATTGCAATTAATAACAATTTTCACTCTAATGATTTAATAGTGTATCCTGGAAGACGAGTTATCTCCTCATTCACAATGAAAGTGTTCAGCACTTCAAAGTCAATTACAGATATTTTACTGACCCAAAAAGTATTAAACAAATAAACACACACAAAATCAAGCAACTGTGTGAAGAAAAAATTATGCAACAAGAAATATCATAGAGCAGCATATTATTACTTATACTGCCAAGCTGAATTCACATGGAAAAGAGAACAAAGAAAATTCTTTTGAAAACATACAAAAATACTTTTGGTTCTCTCCAAATAAAAACAGAAAATTTGAATTTATTACAATTTCTTTATTTTACAAATCTTTATAATTAAAAAAATAAGTTCAATTAAAATGAGTTATTTGTTTAAAAAAATAAGTTGTTTTAGTTTCAAAATTATTTACACATAGTTATGATGCTTTGTCGCCAAAGCAAAAAAAAAAAATTAGTATTGACTTATTTTGTGCTTAGCTAACAAAAACACCTTTATTCTAAGCATTTGTTGTTTTGCCTTTTTTTTTTTTTTTTTTTTTTTGCCTTTTGAAACTGTGAAACAGAATTAACACTATTTTTTATATAAAAAGCAATACGCCAACATATATCATTCAAATATACAGACTCGGACAATAAATTACCCAGCTTCTTAACAAGAAAAGCAATTCATTTATTATAAAACTGGTTTTAAATAAATCAGTTCAACATACAATATTTACTCTACTTAAGTATTCTACAAAGTAAGACTTCTTTTCTAAAACTGACTCTTTCAAAACTTTTTGTCTCATGGTAACCAATTATTAGAAAAATATGTACTTGCATATTATACCACGGAACAATTTCGTCAAATCAAAAGTGCCACTAAATGCTGTGATATGCAGTCAATAGCGGAAAATCATTCCTACTCTCGCTGAAACACCAATATTAATAATAATTCAACTTTAGGTGATGCCTTTTGAATCAACAAAATTGGTCAACAATTTTATATGCAAGCATCAACAATTATTAGATTGCTTTCCATGTCTTAGAAATAATTATGTTGTTTTGCAGCATTATATATTTTGGTACTAATATGACAGAGCGCTATGTGGCAAGTTGTTGTTTATGTTCACCAAAATGGGCAATAACACTACACAATATGGTTACCTTGATATTTTTATTGTGTGGTTATGTGGTTGCCAGAGGGATGATGTATATTATAGTTGATTTTTATTGGTTTGTTTTTTTTTGCAGTGAACCTATTCATTTCAGACAGTTTTAATTCGATTTTTAAAAAAATTTACCTATTTTCGTTGCACTCATTCTTCAAGCTACTGCTTCAAGCTTCTGTTGTATTTTGTGCTATTTTCGAATATGGACATTCCTACTATTGATGAGTACCAGGATATATTTTTAAAGAATATGAGGGCTGCGCTTTTAATTATTATGGAACAATAGGAGTACTTAATTCCCATTTTTCATCTATTTTGTTTTCTATAAAACTAATGACTTTTTAATTAAGATTTTACTGATTTTGACTATTATAAAATGTGACAAATGTGGAAGTGACATGAATTTCTCAGCAACATAAGTCTGACAGCCAAATCTTTTATTGTGGATCTTACAGTGTAATTCGTGCTGCCATAATAAAAAATCCATCTGGTTTAATTCTTTTTTTCTTTTTCTGGCAGCAAAAATGCCAATTTCCACCCTTTTACTTTTGACAATAAATTCTTTAAATGTTTCTTGTTCAATCAAATTCATAGGGAGGTCTGAATTTTTTCAAAAGCTGTTGCGGGTGGTGCAACTTATGTGTCTGATGTGTCAATTGATTTTATTGTGGTTAACACAGAGAAGCTGGAGGCAAAGATAAAACTGATGAAATTGACAAGAGAAAATTGGAAAAGGAAACATTTTCTCTTGTCATAGGGGACATTTCACAGACGGACAGTGGGTTTTTGGGAGTAGAACACCAGATGGGCCGCTGTTTCCTGGTAACAGTACAACAGGATGGTAGAAACGCTTCTAAGCCTTATTGAATTTTGGATTGAACCAGGAACAACTGTTATTTCTGACTGTTGGAAATCTTAAGAAAGGTTGAGTAAAAGAGGTTATGGACACCTAACCATTAACCATTCATTTGAATTTGTTGATTCCGAGACCAGCACTCGTACCAATATTATTGAAGTTACCTGTCATCACTTCAAAGCTTCTTTGCCTTATAAAATTGACTAGGAAGATTTGAAAGACACCTGGTACATGTTTAGATAGATATTACCTGGTATATGTTTAGGAAAATTTGTATAGCATTAAAAGAGGATCCTTTCCACAAATTCCTTGAAATAGTACGTAAAAGTGATAGGGCTGACTGGCACAATGTTTTGAGGAGGGAATTTAATTCATAACCTTTCAAAAAATTCCTCAACCAATAATTATTTTTTCCTAATAGTAATTTTTTTTGTTTGATTTTTTTTTCATCTTTTGAAACAATACATTTTTAATATTTTACCTATTTTTACTTACTCCTGCATTTCTAAATTCCCCATATTCTATTTTTTTAAAATCCTGGTACTCATCTTTTTCTATACTGTTCTCCACAAAAAAGTGAATTTTTAATTATTTCATTCTTTTTATTTCTTTTAAATTCTAGGCTATTTCAGCTTTTCAAAAACTTTTGTCAGGAAAAGGCAATTTTTTAAAATTATTTTCCTGATGATTTGTTACAGCAAGACCGCCATCTTGGATTCCATATCACTTGATAACAAGCGCTGCTTGGTACGTAGTGCTCCGATATCAAATTAGTTCCTATATTTTCATGGATGTTAATCTGATACTTTTTTTTCTGAAAATTACTATACAATCTATTTTTTAAGTATCCAAAATAACATTAAGAACAAAACATAATTTTATTCTTAAACTTAACTTATAACTTTTTTATAATATAAGTAGAATAGTGTTAAAACAAAATTTAATTTTTAACAATCAATTATTGACAAATAAAAAAAATACATAAATAATAAAATAAAACTAAACATATAGCTCATTTTGTCAAAATAAGTGAATTTCTAAAAAACTGAAATTATTTGTAGCAAAGAGATCATACCTGTTGTACGGCTAATGTACTATCCATTTCTTCAAATGGTTCTTCAGGCCAATTGCAAAAATTCTGTACATGAAAAATAATTTAATATAATTATTGTTATATAAATTATGAATATAGCTTATATTATTCATGAATGGAGTAAGCACAAAATTGATACATTCAAAATGCTTTTAAACTAACTCTACAACTACTTTACTTTGTCAGGGTTCTTATCAAACAAGCTCCAAATTCAGAACACATTTTCAAGAGATAGAAAATCGCTACAATATTAATATAAAATAGTGTGCTTCAAAAATATATGATCATATATGACATTTTGATCAGGTATTTAAGTTTTAAACCATCAATCAGTAAATTGGTGAATATTTTGAAGAATCTGACCCAATGTATAAACAAGGTTATTGTGTTTGAACATGCACATAATTTTTTGATTATTCCCGAATGAATATATTGGCATTTGGTGATGGTTTCTGATTTCACAAAAATGGTTGATGGGCTTATACAAATATACCAGGAATACAACTAATAAAAATGGCATGATTTAAGTAAGAAAGGCAAAGACACATTGCTCATTTCATATGAATACTTATGAAAAATTCTTTATAAACAGCTTTTAACACAATCTATAGAAGTAAAACAATGCTCACTTTGTTTATGTGGAAGACAATTTTTAGAAAGTATAGCTAAATTAATATTTTAGATCTTAAAAGTATTATAAATGAATGTAGACTATCCAAATCTCTCTACGATGGGGATTTTAGGCTGAAATGTTAAAATGTGTAATTCAGATAAGATAAGTAAATCAGCAGGACAGAGGTTCAAAATTATAAAGTCCATCACCAATAGGCTATGAAATCATGTGACGTCATAGCCATATGATACTTATAAACATGTGTTTCCATCTAATCAGTTCATAAATTAATGTTACAACACAGTCACAAGACAAATGCAATCATGTGTCACTTGCCAATCAGTTCTTGATCTTCGCAGTTACCAATGGACTAAATTCATGTGACTATGACCTCACATGAATTTAGGATGTGTATCTACTTGTTTCTAGCTAATCAGTTCAAAAACTCGTGTGTCATCATAGTCACACGATAAAAGTAATCATGTGTTTCCAGCTAAATCGATTCATGCACCTTGTTGTTGCCAACTTTTGCTTTTTGTAGAAACTTTCTCTTAAAAAGTACATATTTATCAACAATAATAGTGTACATAGGAATACAAAATGCATTTTACTTAAAAGTAAATGCATAAAATAAGATTGCTTTTTTTTTAATTTTAAAATCTTTTAGAAAATTTGTTTTATAACATTTGAACATCTTTACCCAATAATGAAATTTTATCTAAATTCTACAAAAAGAACAAGTACAGTCAGTTTAATGTACCGTAATTTCGCGCGTATAGTCCGCGGACTATCTGTGTTTAAAATGCAAATTTTTGAAGCTGCGGACTATCCACCAGTGCGGATAATACGCTGGTTGTTCACGGTTAAAATCGCCGAAATTTTTTAAAAAAACGCTGTCGTGAACTGCCGATGATCAAATATAAAAAAAGCGCGAGATTCCAAGAAAACATTCGTATGTATCGATAATAAACCATAGAGCATAGTGCAGAACGAATGAGTAGTATCAATAACAACAACTGGTCAAGAAAAGACCAATTTCACAGTGATGCTCGCCTGCTGTGCTGACGGCACAAAGTTAAAGCCGCTCTTAATCTTTAAGAGAAAAACAATTCCCAAGGAAAATTTTCCTCGAAGCATCGTAATACGGTGCAATGAAAAGGGTTGGTGCAACGAAGACATTATGCTCGATTGGTTTCAAGAAGTTTGGAAGAAGAGAGAAGGTGCCTTTTTCAATTCCAAAGGAGTACTAATTATGGATTCCATGAGGATACACATAAAAGACAGTGTAAAGGCGGAAGCTAAAAAAAAACATCGGTGCTGAACTTAGCGTTATTCCAGGAGGTTTAACAAAAATCCTGCAACCTCTGGATATTAGCGTGAACAGAAGTTTCAAGTCCCACATACGTGCTTGCTGGGAGAACTGGATGTCGGAAGGTTTACATACTTGTACAAAAGGAGGAAATATGAGACGCACTTCATACACTGAAGTTGCCGAATGTGTCAATAAATCCTGGAAAAGTGTTAAAGTGTCCACCATCCGATCGAGATTTATAAAAGCCGGGATTGTTGGTGAAAGCGAGGAAATCACTGACAGTGAAGATAGTGATGCTGAAAATGAACTTTCGGACACTCTTCCCGAAAATATATTAGAACTTTCTAATTCTGATACCGATGAATCGGACTTTGAAGTTTTCGTTAATGTAGTAGAATGTGTGATTAATTAATATATGATTAATTAGTAAGCACTTTTTTTTGTATTTAGCGTTTTATTTCTGAAGGTATATTAGTAAGGAAGTACTTTTTTTCTATTTATACTTAGTTATTTGTTTCTAAAATACATTAATATTGCCGTATTAAAATAACGTAATTTCGGACGTATAGTCCGCGGACTATCCGGTGGTGCGGACTATACGTGCGAAATTACGGTACGTTATGAATTTAATGGAAAACACGTGTTTGTCTTTATCATGTGACCATCATGAATTGAGCCCAATTTGGTTTAGAGCAGAAGTTTCCTTTAAAAATGTACATATTTGTCTTTAATTTAATAATACACTCAGGTAAACAAAATACACTTAACTTAAAATAACCACTTAATAAAAGATTTATTTTTTAAATTTTGAATAACTTTTTGAAGAAGCTTAGTATTTGAGCATAGTTACCCAATCATTAAAGTTTGAAGTTCATCTTAATTTTACAAGTAAAACAACAGGTCTAATGTCAGTTTTGAATTCCAATAAAAAACACGTGATTACATTTATTATGTGACTATCATGAATTTTTAGTAGTCCAATTATATTGTGTAGTTCTTGACTTATATTAATTTAATGGTACCAAGAACAATTTTAAGAAAGGTACCTATGAAGGAAAACAAATGGCATGGAATACATTGTTTCAAAAGACCAAAAGGATAAATTTCTAAGTTCAGAGGATTCGACAGGGAACCCAAAAAATCCTCTTAAAAATTAAGAAGTAAAAGGTTCAAATAACATTAAAAGGTAATTTTCTTTTAAAGGCACATCATTCATTTAGTGTTTATCTTTCTTTACTTTCTGGTTTTGTGTGAATTCCTAGTTTAGTTTAACTTTTTCATAAAAGTTTGTGAAAGGTAATGTTTTGTAGTAAAACAGAAACAAATAAAAAGAAAGTAGCAAAATGCCATTAGTCATTTGAGGAAAATGTCCTTAGCCATCACAATATTAGCATAAAAAAACATCCGTCTACTAAGAAAAACAAACTGAATAAAAATAGGAATTCCTAAAACAAAAGTGAAATTTTATATCCAAAAGAAAAAGACAAACAAAAAACCTTATTTAAAGCATTTGAAATCACCCAATGTTTTAAATCACAGGCAGTTACAGCAGTGCATCAGCTGAGTTTTGTTTACTTTATGCCTCCTCCCCCCCCCCTCCCAAATCTAAACAAAATACCAGAATCAGAAAAAACTTTACAGACAAAAGGTCAAAACCCTAGATACATTAATTTAAAGAATAAGAGCATCGCTTACGTACATTCGGGTTTCTTATTAAAAAAGGGGGTCTGTGTTATATGGCCAATGGGAACTAATTTAATATAAGGGTGCTACACGCCAAGAGCTGTTTGATGCGATTCCTTAATCGAGCCAAGCAGCACTTGTTGTCGAGTGATATGAAATTCAAAATGGCAGCCTAGCGGTAACAAATCGTCAGGAAAATAATTTTAAAGAACTGTATCGAAATATATTTAGATATATTTCAAATGAAGAATATTGGAATAGATTGAAAATAACCAAGATCCATCAATAATGAATATCAATATAATAATCATAATTATTAGAAAAAAAATAATAATGTAATATGAAAATATTTATAAATAAACATATTTAAAAACATTTATTATAAATAAAATAATTACATAAATTATACTAAAATTATTAATGAATATAAATTAAAAAGTGCTGTGATAACTTGCAATATTTTCAAAAAAACTACGAGTTTCTGTAATTAATTGCACTAAACACAAGGGTACTTTTAATACATTAAACAATAAAATAAAGTTTAAAAATGAGATAAGCAGCAATAATTATAAGCACAGGCCTCATAGTTTTTTTTTAAAAATATCCCTATTCGAAAATAGTACAACAGAAGACTAAAACAGCTGTTTTGAAGAACAAATGCAAAGGAAAAGTTTAAATTTTCTTAAGAAATTGAATTAAAATCATCTCGATTTAATACAGTTACCGTGGGAAAAAGAACAATAAAAATGAAATCTAATATAAGATATCCCCATCGCAACCACATTGCTAGACGATAAAAATATCAAAGTAACCATATTGTAATGTTATCGCCCATCTTGGCGAACATAATCAACGTGGAGCGTAGCACCCCTATATCAAATTAGCCCTGACGAATGTACCTGAAAATTAACAATTGCAGCTTGAAAACACTGGTGCACGTTATACACCAAATTTTAGGCTAATTAAATGTGTATATGTTTGAGAATTCAAATTTAACACACCCATCCAGTAGATCAGTAAGAGCAGCAATTCACCGATGCATCACCCGGTTGTCAGTGACATTTGAGATTGATGCATATGTGATGCAACTGTCTAAAGTGTTTTCCATTGATCAGTACATCCTCATGAACAGGTTAAAAAACACTTTTCTTACTTAACTCTTAAATATCAAAAAGTGACAATTGAACATTTCTAAATAATTTATCTCATAAAGATGCTTAGAAGTAAAACAATTTTTAATACTCAACCAAGTTGAATACACTGCTTGGTGACAAAATATAAAAATGTAACCCATTTGGTGTATTTATCTTACCAAGTTAGCAACCGGAATCTCTTCCTTTTACAGAGAGATGTAATCTTATTAGAGACCCCTCCCCTATCCCAGTTGTCATTTTAATTTTGATTATTTCCAACTGGTTTAATTATTTTGTGAGCGAACAAATTTGACAGTATCAAGGCTGAATGAAGTAATCATACAAGTGCTTGAATTGTGCATGAACAAGTTTAATTACATTCAAGAATGAACATCAATGAATGGAGAAAAGACATGTTTAGATGAGAGAAAGCCAGCAACTGAAGGCTTTAATTGGCAACACTTTTACTACTTTGTTTCTATTCATAATAATATAATTGATCATAATTTAATTAATTTACAATCTCTGACAATAAAGTTCGGTGAATAAAGTCAGAATAGCCGATCTGGCAACGCTGGCAAAGCAAAATGCTGTACATGTGTAGCGGCAGGTGTTGACCATCTGCCCTTACAGTTGTTCAGTTAAGCATTGTTTGTGTTCCATGTAAGACTTGTTTTACAAAGTGCTTGTTTAGTGCATTAGTTTCCAACTAAGAACAGGAAAGTGAAGGAACAAAAGGTCAATTCAAAGTTTTGCTTTAAACTTGGCAAGACACCGAAAGAAAGTTATGTGATGCTGGTACATATTTATAAAGATCAAGCACTGTCCATGAAGTGTGTGTTCGAGAGGTTCGCCCATTTTTGGGAAGGCTGGGAAAGTGCTTATAACAAGCCCTGTAGCGGAAGACCGGCGATCTCCATCAGTGACAAAAACATTGAGAAAGGGAGAAAATTAATCACAAAAGATCATCAATTAACTGTGCTCATGATATTCAATGAACTACAGTTAACTGTGAATCCGTGCGGAAAAATGGTTACCCAGAATTTAGGGATGAGAAAAACGTTGTCGTCTTGTGCCGCATCACTTGACTGATGATTAGGAGCAAGCACATTTAGAGGCTTCACAGGATTTTGTTCAAAAGGCGGATGCGACACCAAATTTCTTGAACTGTATTGTCAACGAGGATGAGTCTTGGTGTCTCAAGTACGACTCTGAAATGAAACGGCAAAGCATGGAATGGTGTTCTTGCATCACCTTGTCTGAAAAATGTCCAGAGCAGAAAAATCACACATCAAAACAATGCTCATCACCTTTTTTTTTTATAGTCAAGGCATTATCCACAAGGAATTTCTCCCCGAGGGAAGGACGATGAATGCTGCAAGGTACACTGAACTTTTGACCCATTTCATGAAAGGTCTATGCATGGTATGACTCAGTATGCACAACAAGATCCATGGTGTTTTTGTTCAAGACAACGCTCGCCCTCACACAGCCAATATCATTATAGAGTTCCAAGCAAAAAGGGGAGGGGTGCAAACTGAAAATCCACCATACATGCCAGATCTCAATCCTCCACACTTCTTCCTATTCACACGACTCAAACTCGCTTTGAAAGGAAAGAGATTTGATAATATTCCTGACATCCAACGAAATGTGACGAAGCTTTTGAACTCCATCCCAAAGAAGATTTATTGCAAAGTTTTCAGGACATTTATAGCAGATCCCAGTGGTGTATAGTTATAAGAGGTGATTATTTCGAAGAACAGTAAGGTGACATTTGATAATATTTCATCTACGTTAAGGTTATAGGACTGTTCACCAAACTTTATTGTCAGAGGTTGTACATGTTAAGGCAATAGATGGCGATGTTTTTTTCGGTGTTGTATAAGTGTATCCCCTGAGAGTGGGAGAGTAATGTGTATGACATGATGCAGAGAGGAGTGTATATGAGATAAGAGTTTGTGAGGTTGTTATGAGATGTGAGATAATTGAGTAATGTATTTAGTTTGAGGTAGTTAAGTAATGTATAAAGTTTGATTAGTTAGTACTTGTATATGAAGTTTGCTGTTTGTTATTATAAAGTAGTACTTAATTCTAGATAGCTAGTAGTTGTTACAATATCAATATTTTTAATTATTATTTTCACAAAATTTATACTTTTTCTCTTTCAATCGCATAATTTTGCTGATTATGATTAAATTAATGAAGTTCCTTCAAAAAAATTTCCAAATTCCTCAGTAATTTTTTTCTTTGCCCAGGAACATATAGGGTTGCAAAAAAAAATTTCCACTCAAAAACACAATCAAAGACAGGAGTTCCACCCTCCTATCTTTTGCAGATAGAAGATGAAAATCAAATGTGGAAATTTCTCTGTAATCTTTGAGAGGCATGAAAATAGAAATTGGCTTAATTTCCACATATTATAAAGATTTGTAACATGAAAGATATTTTGAGAAAAAGGCAAAACATATTACTCTAAAAAATACCTGGATATCAATCATAAATAATAAAACTGAATTAAAAACAAAAAATTAACAGATTTTTAATTGTAATAAACATAAATTAACCATTAACATAATAAATTATAAATAAGGAATATAAATTAGATATAAGCACACAAAAATTAAAAAAGAAAAACACATTCAATTGTACATGTTAAGAAAAAAATTAACCAACTTAGTAGCAATATGGATGAACACAAAAATAGCTAAATAATGTTAAAAGAAAAGGACACTTGCATATTATACCATTTACCAATTTTGTTAAATAAAAGCCTGTAGCCAAATACTGCATTATGTAGCCAACAGTGGCTTAATCTAAACACAATAAGAACAACAGTGATATTTTTTGAACTGGCAATAACTTTTGATTTGGCAAAATTGGCCAACAGTATAATACACAAGTACCAAGAAAAGTACTTGACAGAAAGAAATATTTAATTTATATTAAATAATAAAAATAAATAAATTCTAAGAATTCTTGTCGTTAAATATCACATTAAAGATAGTTCCAAATAACATCTTAACAAACAAAAATCCCAAGTTAAAGAAGAATCATGGAGCCAGAGACTACACAAACTATACAGCAGGAAGTTCTTCCACTGACTCAGAACTTTAATTGAATTGACTAAACTGATTGGAAATCCTCTCATTTCTTACTTGAAAGTTAAAGCCAGAAATTGTCAAAAAAAAAAACCTCACTAAATCAAAAAGCTTTTATGCTAAAGGAACACTTAATGAAATATTTCAGAAATCAAAATATAGTTATTGTCGTAACATCTTCGTATTTGAAAACATGCTGTTGGAACAAAACAAAAAATAGGTTCAACTAGGGCTGTATTACTTTAACAACACTTTCTCGGCCTTAATAGACATAATAAAAAGTTTTCTAATTTTTCTAAGGATATCTAAAAACTTGAAAAGAAAAGGAATTATTTAATGTACTTATGTATTAGCCCTACAATCAATAAATTGGCAAAGATCCTTGTAAAATTAACAATATTCTTCAGCTAATAAACATGGTTATTATGTTTGAGCCTTGCAGGAACAATTTTTATTATTGGTTAATAAATATTATGGTACTTGACTGGTTTCTGATTTGGCAAAAATAGTCGGTGGACTAATAACTAATCAATTAAAAAAAAAAACAATTTGGTTAAAAATGCAAAGCAGTAATATCTTATTGATGGTAAACTTTTTCAATTTAACATAGTACAAGGAAATCAACATATAGTTGTAGCAATAACATTACTTTACTAGAAAGAAAAAACTAAGCAAAAGATTACAATATCGACATGTCAACAGTCAAAAAATATACACATTCTAGATTGGTTGGGGAAGCATTATGGTATAAATAACTAGTCGAGCATGGGATTAATAATGTGCAGCCTAGGATAAATAACTAGTATAGCATGGGATAAATAACTAGTATAAAGCATGGGATATTAAACAGTATATCATAGTCCTCATCAAAATACCCACACTTTTTGCTTGTAAGGCATTATTTTGGTAAAATTAAGTTTCGTCCACAGCTTTGATGACAGAGAAAAAATTGGTACAAAAATGCATCAACAGCTATTTTTTTTACATTGGGCTTCTATCCAATATAACTTGTCATAAAGGCAATGAATAAAGATATGCACTAAAATAGGATCCAGCCCATTATTTATAGTTAAACCAAAACTTACACTTTTGCCACAAAATAATATATGTAAATGGTTTCCATACAAGTGTGTTCTACTGTTTTTGGTGCTAATTTGAACTGTCGTCTACTTCAAAAGTTAAAACATTTCTATTATTAATTACATAATCATAAAAGTATACAAAATCTCAACATAACATAAATATTGGATTTTAAGCATCTATCAGTGTTTACAATTTCTTAAAAACAAAATAAACGAAAACAGCATGTTTAAATAGAACGAACATAACCACGCTATTTAAATAAATGAAAAACCTTACGTAATGACTAAAATTTACACACTTTTCGATTCAAGAAATCCCTGAATTTTTCTGAAGGCCTTAATGGTAGCAACAAAAAAGGTTTTTTAGAAACTTGGTAAAAAATTAACAAAATTTTAACACTAAATTAAACTTGTACATTCTGTATCAAGCTGTAAGGTCTCATGTTCACTATTTTGAACTTTCAGAAAACAATAAAAGCGATGGTTTAAAAAATGCTAAAAATGGTACATGGATTTATTTCACATTTGAATATATTTAAAAAATTTAAAACACACATTATACTCACCTGTGCTTTAGTACCTGGTCGATTTCTCCTCAAGATGCTTGATGTATCGGCCATCTTCATGATTATTTCTATTAAGACTTAATTGAAAATGTAACAATAGTTGAAATCTAAGTAATACTTTTTAAATACATAAGTCCAAATTTTTAATCAATTCTATGAAAAACTATACTTTTAAAACTATTCATATACACCTAGCATACCACAACCTAAGACAAAAATCGCACCCGAGAGCAAAAATTAAATTCCCATCCCAATCAAGAAATCTCGATGGAGTTTTACTGTAGCAGAGGAAGTGCTTACTGAAACCAGTAGCCATATTAGTACTGTCAATATATAAAAGACTTAAATAGTTAATTACTATTATGATTAAAAATTCCCAATATCTATACCTTGAAAAATTTAAAACGTCTTTTCTCTGATTAGTTTCTAGTTCACAAAACTTCATGTGAGTCTTTGTGGATATACCTCAAGGACAATTAATTTATTAAGGAAAAATCATTGGAAGCTCTTTAAAAATTTTACTTTTGAGGTTTCTTTCTAAAATCTTCTAAATAAGAAATTTTTTGTTAATTTATGTAATTCATTCATCTTCACTTGGTGGCTTTCACTAATACAGGTATTTTTTATCAATTTCCGAAAACGAACTTCGTTGGCAACAGTTTCTTGTGTTCTTTTTTTATGTTTTGTTTTTCTACCAATTGTCACTTTTGCATTTGACAATTTGTCATCTGTTCTCGAAATTTGCATTTGTTTTAATTAATAAAGTATGTGACTTTATCTGTCATAAACATTTGTAAATATTTTAATGAAAAAATAGAAAAGGTACAAATTACCTGTGCTGTCTGAAAATTTGTATTGTCTTTTCCCCCTCAAATATACATATGCAATACAACTTCGAGTTCGAATATATATATATATAAATTAAGAACTTATTCTTTTGAAAAATAGTTATCATGAAAATTTTTCCTGAAAGCATTTTGAGAGAGATAGCAAACATGTGAACCATTCAGCTTTTAGAACCTTACCATAGTCATTCAATTACAAATTTTTTTGTAATGAATGAAATCAATAGCTTTCGTTGTAATTTTTTTGATGATCATTTTTATCTTAAATAGCAAAATAAAAGTTTCAAAATTTCCACTCTAAATGCAGTAAAAGTGGTTATGAAAATCATTGATAAATGTACTATTGTTGGTATCAGAATATTTATGAAATGACTGAATATGTTTCTTCTTAGATTTAAACAATAAATTTGGAAAATAGAAAGTATTTTTTTTAAATAATGTATCTTACGATCAGTTATTCTGTATAGACTGATATAATATAGCACAAGAGGTACTTTTATCTTTACCATGTATAATATATTGATATATTCCAACGAATTACTCTCACTCTCTCTTGCCCCAGAAATATTTAGAAGTCTTAAAATGGTACCAAGCATATTGTTCTCATTTGCAACTTGTCTTTAATAAAATAGTTTCTCATCAATCATCTAATCTTTAGCAATTAATTGTGAGGTTAATACAAAAATACCCGTAATAGTTTTATTTTGTAAAATTCCTAATTGTGAAAAATTTTATTGGATATCTGTTTTCTAGAGTTAAACTGTTTTTTAAGTTTTATTTTGGTTATCTATCACTTGATATATTTTTTGAATTACTTGTTAGTTATTCAAAAGCATTTAACATGCCATCTTAAATTGAAACATAATTTAAATTTTATAAAAAAAGATGTATGAAGTTTTTAAGGATTTTTTTGCATAATTATAAAAAAATTAAATTATATTTCTTTCTCAATTAATTACTTTATAATAAGTAATGTTCCTAAGAAAATAATACTAATATATTATACTGTCGACCAATTCATCAAATACAAAGACATTATCGAATGCCATGATATGCAATCGATAGAGAAAATCTTCCCATGCATTTACAAACACATGAATCATGTTTGCATATATAATGACTGCATTTGTGGAATGTCTTTTGAATTACTGGAATTGGTCAACGGTATTATTCTAAATCCAAAACACTAATTTAAAAAGGAGAGCCTTATGTGTAAGAACCTTACCTTAGACCTACTTTATATCTAGAAAATTGAAAGAAATTTCATAGTTAAATGATAGTAAAATGTTTTAAAGAAAAAAATAAATGTGTTACTCAGAATATTTGTGAAATCTGTAATAATGATATGAACTTTACTACTATATTTAAGGACATGAGAAGCACCATTTCTTAACTGGTTATTGAATAGAAACAAATCTATTTTTTTTTTTTTCTTTTAAAGTAAATTTAACATTACATGAAGTTACTTTTTTTATGAAAATTAAATATGTTCATATGAAAAAACTTTTAATTGAAAATAAAAATAGTTGGATTGTATTGAAGTCATTTTAAATCTCAATAGAGGAATTGAGATTCGTCCTGTTTTTGAATTATTAAGGTTTCAATGGTGTTTTTTATTTTATACTTTAAAAAAAAGTTTGGCTTGATTTAACCATAAGGGGAATGTGGAGCAATTGAGGGTATGTCATGAACTCTTTAATATAACTAGTTTTAGTATCTGCTTGTCCCCCTTTCTGTTCTATTGTTAAAATAATTTCCAAGGTAAAAAATATAGACCTGAACTTGAAAACTTCATTAATCACTAAAGTGCTAGTAAAATAAATATTGATAAATATTAAATAACCATTGAAATTAATTAATCATAAAATTTATAAATAATTGTAATATTTTAAAAATACATTTAGTGGAACATGATAATGTTTTTTAGTTTTGTTAAGTATTACTTGTAAACTATTTATTTTATTAACTTTAATAAAGATTGAAATGTAAAAAAGTATGGATAATGTTAATTTCACTTTTGAGTTAAATAAATTTTATGAAAGTATTTAAAACAGACAAATGCTATAAACTTATTGTCTCATATGTATGTAGTAAACAGTTATTTTCTAAATGTATATATATCTGTAAGTTGCCATGTTAAATCTTACTTTTTTTAAAAATTTAATCAAAATTTTTTAAATATGTTTGTTTAAAAATTTAATTTTAGAAATTATATACATTTATTAATAGTTTAAAAAAGCTTATAGAAATTTTCCACTTAAGATGAAATAACTAAAAAATATATCCTCATATTCTTAATAAAAAGTTAAAATTTAACAAAAATTATTTGAAATTATTTTAAAAAAAAAAAAACTTAGATAGTTAAATCTAGATATCTGTAATAACTAGATTTAGCTAGGTGTGTTATTTAAATTTGTCAGTAGTACATATATATGTAATTTTTCTTCTTTTTTTATCAGTTATTTTTTTATATTAATTGAGATTCAATTTTGTTATAATTTATTCTTTATACTAAGGAATGAATTGTTACTAAAAAAAAACAAATTAAATTAATATAATTGCTAATACCATAATTAATGTATACTTTTTTTAAAAAAAACTATTTACATTAATAATTTAACTATTAATAACAGAATTAATAATATTATTTAAATAAAAAGAATTGATTATATTTAATAATATAATTATTAATAGAATTTATAAATGTTACTTTAATCAAAAGAATTATTTTTATTAAAGTATAAATCTTCTTTCAATTAAAGATTCTTTTCTTTTTATTTGTAAAGAATGTTTATGGTCTCTAGTCTTTCTCTAATTTTTTTTTTTCTTGTACAACCTCCTTATTTTTATGCTAAACTTATATTGATATGCCTCAAGTAGAGATTTACTTTGTTTTTTCATACTAATACCATGACATCCATTATAGAGAATAATATTTACAATTCTTATATACACAGGAAAATGGATGCTAAAGGTGATTCTGAAGACAATGAAGAATATTCCTTGAAATTGGACTCAATCCCTCCAGAAATATTCCTCCACATATGCTCTTTTCTTAGTGCTAAATTTGTCATCAATGTGCTTAGCAAAGTTTGTCAAAATTTTCATGATATAATACAAAATGACACAACTTGGAAGATGAGAATATTTCAAAAATGGCCCAAAAAGTATCCAATGATTCCAGGTAATTTAAAGATTTTTCATTTAAAAAATGGGATAATAGTATTTCCTTATTACAGCAACCCCAGTGATGTGTGCATCATAGTCAATTTTGCCCATTATGTTACCAAGCTTGTGAAGTGTGAACATGTAATTGAGAAATTATTAAATAACACAGATTAATCATATGTTTAACTTAGCAATAAATTTAGTCACTGTATTAAAGCATAGATGATGTAGTGCATAGTCTTAAAAGATTTTCTGATATAGCAATTAATAAATTTTATCTTTATAAAAGTCTTTCAGATTTTCTAAAATTATGGAATAACTCTTTGAAACTGTTTAAGGTCATGTTATATATAAGCAAGTTTATGAATGAGTAATATGATTGGTCTACATTTAATTACTCTCATTATTGCTGTTAATATCTTGTTGTTACTTATGCCACCTGATCAACAGTAACATCAGATCAAGGCCCACAAAATTCATCATTCATTGCAAAGGGCTACATGTACGCTTGATGTTAGCTGCAGCTTTGAGCACCATTCAGGTGACTATGCAATTTGGCTCAATTCCACCCAGTTTTGAGGGGGGGGAGATCTGGGGGTGGTCAGGTGCCTCCCACCTCTCTTCCCTATCCACCTTCCTGATGAGGATTTGCAGCTTGATTACTATTTAGAGTACCCCAATGCTGCAAAGACATTATACATTTACAAGCAACCATGCCTTCTCAAGGATTCAAACCCAGGCTCAATGGCCTAACAATCAGCATCACTAGCCACTATACCAGTTAGGCAGCATTGTTAATATACAGTAATAATATATTTACAAAAACATTTGTGAAGGGAGACAGTTTTGATACAAAGTAAAAAATTTTCCATTTTTTATTCTGACTCATTTGTGGAAGAAATATGTTTTAAAAATAATGCATATATTGGTGAAGTAGCATAGGAAAAATTCTAATCTTTGAATGTGAACTCAAATGAACAAGATATCCTAACTGTGTGTGTGAAAGATCAAAATCCATTACCTGAGATAATAATATTGAGTTTGTCATATAGTCGCAAAAATAAAAAAAAGAGTAACTTGGAATAATTTTTATAGTTTTCATCACAGCTGACAAATTTGATTTCAGCTATTAATAGCTGAATAGAAACTGAATTAATAAATTGATTAACTTCTAAAACTGAATTTTCCTGTAATAGAGGTTTTTCCACTTCCTTCGAATTTGATGAAAAATAATCTCTGTTGAATACAACCCAAAATTCTCTTAATATTTTCGTGATTGATTTTGAAGATTCTGAAGAGAAACTTTAAAGGAGTCAAAAACCTTAGTTCAATACATAGGATTTATACCAGTTTTTCTTGTTTCTTAACACAATATTATAATATATTTAATAAGCTTGATTTATAAAATAATATTAAGCCCCTTAAACGCGATGATTTCTGACTGTAACATTTGGCCTTGAATGCTTGCACTATTTAAACCGTTTTTTTAGAAAAAAAGATATTATCTTTCATTTTTATAAGCAGTTTTGCCTAAAAACTTATTTGTTTTTGAGATAGGCATAACGAATTCTGCTCATCATTATCATTTTCAGAATTTATTCAGCATTTTAACTTTTTTCCCTTTAATTACTCATTACATAAATTATTCATTATTTGAAAATATCTGCCTTGTAATTATTCTTTAAATTTTATGGTACAGAAATTGGAACCTTACACCAGACTGGAATTTATTATTTAAAAGGAATAGCTTGCCACATCTCTAAATTCTATCCATCTTTTTATGATAATGTGATAAATATTGATACTCTTATTACTTTTAGATAGTATAAAATATTCTAAACAATTAAATTTTATTGGCATATTTTGTTCTTTTATTTTATGCATTTTTAATCATGTTTTTTATTTAAGAAAATTTTTCTAGCTCCCTTCTCTTCTAATTTAGTTTGCCTATTTAGAATGATTGAGGTAGCAGTTACTATGCATTTTTAGTACTGATTATGTAAATGTGCATATACATGTGAATTTAGAGGAAAATTTGGCATATATGCCAATTTCATTAGTATACCTTGTAAACTCTTGTGGTACTTTTGTAGACTGTAGTGGCCAAGTAATTATGGTCGGAAAAATTGTGCCTATCATTGGTTTTGTTGAGTTAGGTGTTTGAGTTCATGTCACTAAAGGCCTGTTGTGTAGTAGGACTGATGGATGTTAAATCTGACCAAGCTCAAAATCCTCATGTTGGCCTGGTAAAGAAGTTTACACAAAGGAACACCTGACAGCTCAGATGTTGTCATCATTACTTGACTATGGTTTCATAACCAGAAAAAAGCTGTCATGTTGCTCATGGCGAAGAGTGGTGCTAATGAACAATCAATCATCTGCATGATTGGTATGATGCTGCGGGGTTGATTTACCAAAATTTGGTGCATTTTTTAAAATTTTGGCAGTTTTTATTATTGTGGTTGTGTATTGGATGGGACATACTCCATTATCCAATTTTTTTATGTTACATGCATAAAGGGGAATACTTATTAGCATTATAATATAAGAGCTGCAATAGGAAGCACAGTTTACTCTAAAAATAAAAAAAAAATTCAGATTGAAATGAGTAGTATAAAAAAATGTTGCTTTTTATAAAATAGTTAAGTCAAAATTTTTTATTTATAAAATTGGAAGGACATGAGAAAGTATTCTGATTTTAGGTTTGTTTCATATTAAGTGAAGATGACCCCTTCATATTATTTCTCTCCATCCCCTTTAAAAAAATTTTAAAATGTTTCATTTGAAGAAATTCTATTAAAATGAAAAGAAATTAATGGATGATTTGTAAAAATATTTTTAACTTGACAGACCTATTTAGTTTTTATTACATATTTAATTATATTAATTATTATACTAATGATTTGAGCTTATAAATATGCTGCAGTATGTTTCTGTAATATTTTTAATGTATGTTTATTTTTATGTGTCCCTTGGTAAAAGCTAATAGATTTGTTTAATATTCTAAAAGTTTGAGACATAAAGACCATGTGACTTGCTTAATTTGTTTATGCAACATGATTGCTTTCTTACTTTCTAGATTTAATTTTTTAAGGCATTTATGTTTTGCATTCAGATCCAAATTTTGACTGGAAAGAAGCTTGTATTGAAAGAGAAGAGCATTATGAATTGTGGAAAAATTGTGGCGAAAAGATGAAAACATTCCATATAAAAGATGCTCATTTTGGTTCTGTAAATGTTGTTAATATTATAGAGGTAAATTTCTTTATTTTTTCTGTGCAAAGAATGAAATATAAGAAATGATGAAGTAATTAGTTATTAAAAATATATTATTAGTTGAATGAATATTTTTTAAAAAATCTTTAGGACATGATATTTAATTTTAAAAGCATATTGTATATGTATTTGGGCAAATGCATTAACTGTTTTGTTTTTCTTTCTGTACCATATTTTTTTAGTTGTAAGTTGCACCATATTTGCATAAAAAAGTTAGCTTAAAATTGGATGTTTTATGGTTAGAAAGTTACTAGAATAATTTTTTTTTTTGCCAAGAATTGTCCTATAAACTTAAGTCTTAAGATTTGAAAAATATGGTAATTTGTATGAGTTTCTTGTGCTTTTGACATTTTAGCTATATAAGTGTTTAAAATTCAATGTAATAAAACAAAAATTATGTTCTGAGTAATTATATATATATATGTACTTTTTTTTACAGAGTCAATATATTCCCTATAACTAATTTCATCAATGAATAATTTTATGATAATTTCCTCCTTTTTTGTTTTAAATGTTTTTCTTTGTAATGTATGTCTTTGCTAATTATCAAATCACATGTGCAGGATGGCTATATTTGTGCCTCTGGTGGACGTGATGGCGCTCTAAAACTGTGGAGTGTATCAGAGTTGAAAGAAATAGTTGACCCTCAAGATTACAAGTCTTGCCTAATAAATGAAAAAAGAGCTGCTCATAGTAATGTAAGTGTTTAGATTTCATTTACCATTTATTTTCAGTGGCTAGAAATTTCCTTATATGTGTCAGCATAAAATCATTCATATTTTAAAAATGACTGGTAAAATTTCTAATGTATATTTAATTAATAAGTTGTTGCTTGAAAATAATTAACATTTTTATAGAAATACTTTTGAAAAAAAATTACATATATGTTTTAGTATCATGTGTATAATTTTGTCAAAAAATAAAAAAATTACATTTAAAAATTATAACACATATTGACACACACAAATGTATATATATTAGGATGTGTCAACAAACTTTTCTTTTTTGATTGATTAACCCTAGAAAAGTTGCCTTTTTCCTAAAAAGTAAAACTGGAAAAAGTTTTCAATTAAAAAATATTCCATTTAGTACAAAATTTCTAGCATATTTATGATAATTATCTAACAATACCTTCTTAAACTTCTAACTGTTAATTGTATGTTGCATCCTTATTAAAATGTTACAAAATTTTTTTTTTTTTTTTTTTTTGCGGGTTCATATTTGCTTAAAAAAATATTTTATTATATGTTATAAAATATTTTTTCACACATTTACATAAACACTTAATACCTTTTGGTATCATCTTTCTCCATCATATAAGAAAATCCACAAGCAATATAATTGCCATTCTATGAGTGGTTTTTTTTTCTTTTTTATTCAATGAGAGTACTAAAATTGTGAAGATAACTTATTCTTTTAATATTTTATTTACAATAATAAAATAAAATAAGTGACATATTTTTCAAATTAATGTTACTTTTCTAATACAATGTTCTATTCTATTATTATTATTTATATTATCATAAAACACCAGAATAATAGCATAAAATGTAAAATACCCAACAAATCAGAGAGATTAACCTGAATATTAGAACTACTCGTAAGAACATGAGACCTATTATAACTAAAAAAGTCTATATATGTATATATACATATATAGTTTGTAATCAGTGGCATAACTGAAAATAATTGCCCCCCCCCCCTGCAAGGTCAGGTCTTGGGCCCCAAGCCAATATATATAAAAAAAATACTTGCTAGAAAAAGTCTGCGTTCATCTACTATTGCGTACAAAAACAACGAAAGGAAAAATTTTTTAACCAGAATTTGAAATTTTTTTAAAAATAATATTTTATTTAGTTCATTCCAAGTATTGAGAATAACAAAAGTAAACTCTGTTTTTTTTTTCATAAATTTTAAATTAAAAGCAGGTTTACAGCGATGCCAACAATAATCAAGTAGAAAAATTCTGCATTCACTGTTTTAGTAGTAATTATAAAAATTATTTAAAAAGGACAATGAGCTATTCAACAGCTGCAGTGGTGTAACAGAAAATAATAAGGCCCACCCCCTCGCAAGGTCAAGCTTTGGGCCCCAAGCCAGATCTTACAAAGGATTACAAAATCAAACATAATGTGCTGATACACATCACCTAAAAATATTTAAACATTAAACTTATAACTGAATACAAAATCAACCTGAATCTGAATAAACGAAGTAAATAACCTTTAACATTGGAGAGTATTTATGGTATTTATTAAAATGGAAAATCTCTCTAACAACAGTTGAAAGATAACCTGGTAACTTAAATAAAAACAATACATTAAGAAAGACACGAAAACTGTAAAAGGATTTTCGTTTTCAAATTCTTGCAAGAGAAAAAAATATCGCTTACCTTATTCTTTACAACTTCTTTTCTTTAGATAGAGTATCCTTATCAGCTGAAGTGTCCGAAATTGTGTTTTTTATAGTGAATTAATTTTCATTTCCATGATTTGTTAATCAGGTTCACTAGCATGACAAAAATAGTACTTGCACAAGATTATGCACTTGCAGATATTAAAAATTTATCCAATTTTGCACATTTACTGTGCTTATATTATACTCCTTTTCCTTTCAAATTTTTCGAATTTTGGGGGGTTTTGAGAAACATTCAAAGTTTTTTAAACTCCACTCATTATAGAGCAGCATTTCTTCTTGTCCAATTGACAAAATACCATTTTTTGAACCAGAATATTAAATTCCGATAAAAAAAATACTGCTCTAATTATGAGAGCGAGATTGAAATGTTTTTATCGTTATGGAACACACCCTAAATTTAAATGCATTGAATATAAAAATAGAGATGCCTGTTCTATATGAAAGCAAATTTGTGAAACGTTTCTCATGATGCTTTATTTGATTGAATACTCATAAATCTGACCAAATTATTATTTAAATGCTCTCTATGGTTTTCCAAGTATCGCAATACTATTTCACATGAAAAAAGCATAACAGATGCATGTTATTTACGACTTCCCTAACAGAAAATGAAATACATGAGGGGGAGGGGGAATTAAAGTTTCCAATAAGTTACTCTGCAACTTCGGTAGAAAGTAAATCATGTCTTTTTTTCTCTCTTACTGTAATGTAAAGTATACTATATAATAATAGTGTTGATTTCTTTATCTTCCTAGTCTGATTCTCCATCTGACTTTTATTTTATCGGTTAATAATTTGGGTTTGAAAAAACACTACTAAAGAAAAGTATCTCTCGTCGCTGGGATTACAGTACATCAAACAAAATGTTTTTTGATTTGGTTATTGGATCAAAGATATCTAATGAGCGCATTAAAATTTTGATTTTGAATGACGTTAGATCGCCAATTGGAAAATCGCTTAAAAGTTAGGTTGAAAAAAATCGAAAGCGAATTTTGAGAAAATCTAAATGAAGGGCATCAGTCAGGCTTTGGGTCCCTTTGAAGCCTTGCCCCCCCCCCACAGTGCAGGGGTGTACGTTACGCCACTGTTTGTAATTTAAATTATTTTTCTGCATTAATAAACCTTTTTCGAGTGCGAAGTGTTTAAAAATAAAATATCAAAACCACTACAAATAAAATTGTTTCAATTCTTATTTACAGCATCATCAAAACTTTCTTATTGTCAAACCAGCTACAAATTAGTACTAATTAGCCAATATATTAGACTAATCAGAAGAGGAATCCTACAAATTTTCCATTCTTACATTTCTAATTAAAAAATAGATTAATTTTTTAAATTTCATTTTAAAAACCTTAGTAACTATTGAAATTTCACTAAAAGTTGAACTATTTCTATTTCATTTGCATTCATTTAATATTTTACTAAATGCTGAATGCTGATTTTCTAGTCTTTGAAAATACTTTTCTAAATATTGAGAGAAAAAATGAACTGCTGGTTTCAATATATCAATACATTGATAACCCAATATGCATAAGAGCAAGGAATAAAAGATTGCAAAAAATATATTTAAAACGTTTTACTTACTTACTTGAACACATTTTGGGGCTTGCATTTATAGAATACTTTTTTATCACATCTAAAACGATTTGGCTTAATCATGTTGCTTATATCCTCATAAACTTGTGTTTTTCTCTTGTATGTCCTGTTACTTTTCAATTTTTGAAGAAATATGTCTATACCTAAAAGCATATTTCTCTTGTCATCCATTTTGTATAATGTTAATGTTAATTCAGATATGAATACTTTGAAATGTTTTTATCTTAACTTGAATAACATTTTCATTTTTATAAATTCATAATAATTCTATAAATTTCGTATATTTAGTTTTATAAAACATATGAAAAACATAGCATATTTGGCAATAAGAAATTTAGTTATGATAGATGGGGGGAAATAATACACTCTTATTTGTTTTTAATCTATGTTTACATACATTTGGAAAATTTAATTTTCATAATTATTCTTAAACGAAACAAAAATTTGATTTAAGATTCAAAATAAAAATATTATTTGGTTGTCCTTACAAACTATGCAATAATATTATTTTATAAATGAGTTCTGTGGTTTATTTTATATTTTCTCTTTCCAGGCTTGGTTGTGGTCCATTGCTTATGACCAGCAAAATAAAATGCTGTATTCTGGTGGCTTTGATTGTAATATAAAAACTTGGGACCTTGATAATCCTGAACAGCCTGTTGCTTCACACAGGTAAAATAAAATTAAAACTTATTCTGTTATTAAATCTGAATCTCCATGAAAATGATTTTATTTCAGATTATTCAATATTAAATTTTATTTCTATGATATTTTATGAAATTATAGTGATATTTGTATTTAGAAAGTATTTAGCCTTTTAAAAAACCTTAACTTAATATATAGTGGAACTTATAATAAACTTTTCCTGTTTCAATAATATCAATTTGTATACTTAGTTGCTGTATTTTCAAATTTTCCTTAATAGTGTTGTGATTTTGTTTAAAGTGAACACAAATTGATTGTAATAAATATGTTAATTTCTTTCAGTCTTTCTTCACCCATTCTATGTCTTACATTTGCTCACAACATTCTAGCTTCTGGTTGTTATGGACGATGTGTTAGCATTTTTGATTCTAGAGTTAGCATTCAGCCTGTCTTTCAACATATACATCATAAAAAACCTGTCATTTGTCTTGCTGCTGATGAAAAGTTTATTATATCTGGGAGTGAGGACAAAACTATTGTAGTGTATGACAAAATTGCAAGAAAAGTTCTGAAGACTCTCCAGGTTATAATATATTTTTAAAAAATAATTTTTAGTGCTGTAAATTACTTGCCTTTAGTTCTTTTTTATAAGTTACTTGTAAAGGCTCAATTTTTGAATTATTTATGAAGAAGCTTAAAAAAAAGTGAATTGATTAAATAATTTCTAATTCTATTTATATAATGATTAACATTGAAAAGTTAATTAGAAATATTATTTCTAGTGTTAGTTTTTTTACTGTGTTGTATTTTATAAATAGTGCTATTATTCTGTGTAATCTAGATTGTAAATTTTTTTGAAAAACTTTTTGTTGATTGGATTTTTTTCTTTTACCTTGTATATTTTTACAGTTTGAAGGATTTCCTCTTTCAATGTGTTATGACTATCAGCAATTATTAGTTGGTGACGTTTTAGGGTATTTTCATGTTATTGATCCTATAGAACAAAGTTTTGAACTAGCTCTGGTAAATAATTTATAATTCTTATTTTCTGATATTGTTTTTATATTTTGAATTTTATTTTAAAAAATATTAATGTATTTAATATAGTATAGAACTTGTGTGTATTTTTAAAATTTTATGTATTAAAACTTACATGAAATTTTTTAATTGTGTAATTATCAACATTTTGTATATTTACTTAAATAATAAGTTACCAAAAAAATATTTAACTTTAAACATATATTGTAATGCTATTTTTGTTCTGTTTTTTACTCAATGTACTTTTATATCTGATAAATGCAATGTGATACAGAAAGGATTTTTAGATAATTTCATATGACTTTTAGTGTATTACTCAGCATACTAAAGTTTAAAAGATGACCTCACTGTGAAAATAGTTAATGTTATGTGCCATTAGATGATGTAATTTTTTTAAAAAATATTTGATTAAGATATGTTAAAAAAATTAGATTATTTTAAATTTGAAGATAAACTTTTTTCCAATTTATTTTCAAATAATTTTTTCTTTCTAATAGGTATGTTTTTTGAAAGTTTTAATAACAGTTTATTGAAGTATTAATATATTATATTTTTAATACTTATATACTATACGTTTGGAAAGTAACATGTTAACTTTTAAGAAATTGTGAAAACTTTTTAAAGCTCATTATTTTTATTATTTTAATATGTCTGAATATACTATATTTGGAAATTGTTTTTAAAATTCTGTAAATAATGATTGAGACATGTTTGAAAAAAGCATTTCATTATGTCATAAATGATTTTTCCCCCCACTAATTTGGTGCTATATTTAACAGTATTTTGTTTGTATTTTAAGAGAGACTGTTAAACTTGCCAGTAATGGAGTTCATGTAAAAATGGATTATAATAGATATATATATTTAAAACTATTTTAAAATTAATGTATTTGATAACAAGAAAAAAGAATGATGTACTTCTAAATATCTACATTAACTATGAACAATATTATGGTTATTTAAGTTTCAAAAAGAAAATTATGAAAGTATAATGCATGACTTTTTATCTAATCATTTATCTGAGTACTATAAACACATCATACACCTCTGTTTTAAAATGATTTATTTTTGAGAGGAAAACCTTAAATAATTTATTACTTGTTTTACCTATTATATATAGATGAAAAAATTATTGATGAATAAAATGTAACAAAATCAATCAAATTATTAATTAGTAAAAATTTAAACTTTTATTTTAAAGAAATACTGTTACTTCGTTAATTGGCCTTGAGGTCTACTTTTCATTTGACTAATGAAAAAATCATTATAAAAAAGCTGGCTGTGGTAGCCTAGAGGTCAAAGTTACAGACTTATGCCTGGCATGTCATGAATTCAAGTCTAGTGCCATGAAGACCCTTTGTATAGAGGGGCTGATGCATGTTAAATCTACACCACACCAAACAGAGGAGTTCAAACGTCCTCTCTTTGGTGTGGTGTAGAAGTTAGGAGAGGGGGTGGCAGCTCAGGTGCCGTCCTCCTCACTTGACCATGGTTCAAAATTACGAGGTCTGTCGCCAAAAGCTTTCATGTAGCTCAATAGGGTGATGTTAATATTCACTCACTGACTCATTATAAAAAAGATAGGACCTTAGAAAAGAAGATGGAAGTGACAATTACTATTATAATATTTTTTTTTCATATTTCCTTCATTTATGCATTGTATTAGTATTAGGGTAATTTTAATTGATATATAATGGACTGAAATGGTTTTGAGATATATATATAGTCTTTTAAAATGTATATCATTCTCCAAAGTAGTGATGATTGTTTGAAAAAAAATAGGTTGTGCATTTTTTTTTTATTTTGCTTTCAAATTCATTTCTACTTCTAATAATAGTTAAAATTTATCCCTTATTTTTATTTTATTGTTAGCTGGTGAATCTGTTTTCATTAGAATGCTTTACAAATATTTATATGTTTCTTTAATTTTTTGTAATATTTTTCAATATAAATGGTAGCAATTTTGTCTTTTTTAAATTGTAAATGTTCACTGTTATTTTGTTTTCTAAGTTTTTTTGCTTTCTTTCTGTGTTGTTATAAATTAAACATTTCATTATTTATAAACTCTATTTTGTTATTTATTTATTTATCTTGCAGACTTATGAAACCGGCCACAAACAAAAAGTGACTGGAATACAAAATTCCCTTGGTTCAATTATCACTTGCTCAACAGATAAGTCAATTAGAGTGTTACAACCTAATCTAGATCCCGAGCCAATCACTGTGCTAAATTGTGCTTCCGAAGTTTCAAAAGTAAGTTATTATTTTGTTTGCAACTTACATTCATTCTCATACCTAATTTTGAGGTAGCCAATTTCATTCGTATTTGAAAAAAAATTCTAATTTCTTGTGTTAAACTATATAATACTTCATTATATTAAGATTTTTTTAGCTATATTTATTAACCTTTAAGTATGTATCTGTATGTAATTATATGTCACTATTAATATTTTGTTTATATTTATTTATTATTTATGTCTTTTATTAAACTTAATAGAAAAACCTTTAAGGAAATTTAAACAAATTTTAAAAAAAGAATATTATTGACTTAATTTTACTTAATTATAATATTTATTATTCCTATTAACATATTTCATTTAAAAAGAGCCCAAATTTCAGGTCAATTTTTATTTCACTTGGATGAAGGTTTACTGGTGCAATATAAAATCTCAAAGAGAAATAAATGGTTACTGTTCAAATATTTTCAGAAAATTATGGTGCCACAGTACCTAAGTCTTCAGGGCCACAAATATGTGACCAGCATTCTCATAAGTCACATGAGTTTTAGTGCAGGTGCTACATAAATCCACTATGTAGAGGTGCAGATACATATGAAATCTGTTGTGGTTCAAATATCTCATATTGGTTGAGGTGCCAGCTTAGGTGTCATCCTCGTAATTTGACCGTGATTCAAATTGTGAGGTCCATCACCAGTAATTTTCATGTTGATTCTGTGTGCAATTTTAATAAACAGTCTTTCAAGAAAATTATCTTTAAAACTGTGAATTGTTTCATCTCAGTTCTATTTTTAAATAAATTTTAGCTATGAGTTCAACAGAGTTTTACTTATTTATTTTGTATTTATAATATAATTTTTTTCATGCCAAATATTATTTAATTGGTCATTGATTTGTTGTGTACATTCATTACATTGATTATTCATTTATTGTCCACATTTATACGACATTCTTATTATTTGAGGAATTAAAAACTTATTCTAAAGAATTCATTAACCATTGGATTTTTTCAAATGTGCTTTTCTTCATGAAGAAAATAAGGCAAAATAAATTAAATACAAATTTCTTAATGTGCTGTTTAATGTAATCATTTATAATATTTCATTCTATGTATGTATAAACACATTGCAATCTGTATAATTTTTTCCCTTATTCCAATGGCAGCATTAAATAAATTGCCATTTATTTATTACATTCATTAAAAAAAAATTAAATAAAATTTTTCTAGGTTGTTACTTAAGTCAGAACCCATTACTCTATTTTTTGAAAAAATATTTCTGATAGTTAGTAAAGTAGGATTCAAAAGTTCCCGGGTGAGTGATGAATATTAACGTCACACTGATTAGCAGCACGAGGGCTTTTGGCGACGGTCCGCGTAATTTTGAACCATGGTCAAGTGACGCGAACGACACCTGAGCTGGCACCCCCCTCTCCTAACTACCACACCACACCAACGGGAGGACGTTTGAGCTCTCGACAGATTTAACGTGCATTGCTCCCCTACACGGAGGATCTTTAGTGGTACTGGGATCGAACTCATGACACGCTAGCCATGATCCGATGCCTAGACCACTTGGTCAGAAGTTCCCGGACTGAGTCTATAACTTAAAAAGTATAAATAATTAAATCGTTGAAACACATCCTCCTTTGAAATAAGACCCTTGGGCAACAACACACTTGTGCCATCGCTGGTAAAGGTCATTGAAAAATTTCTGGAATTCTTTTTTACCCATATCCTTTCATTCATCCTGCAATGCACTCTGAACTTCATCTGCAGATTGAAATCGACGATCTTGCAAGTGACATACCAGTTAAGAAAATAGGCCGCATCGCAGGGGGTGAGACCAGGGGAGTAAGGAGGACGTGGCAAAACAGATATTTTCGTTTTCCCAAGAAAGCCATTGATGAGATGGGATTGATGGGATGGAGCGTTGTCATTCAAAAGCACCCACGACTACTCAGCCCACAATTTCGGTCTCTTCTTTCAGATTGACTTATGCAAATGATGCAGAATATCTATACAGAGGTAGGAATTTCTGCTTGAGTGGAAATTGTGGTGATTTCCATGTTACCGATGCTCTCTTGGATTGTGGATTGTATGAAAAACACCATTTCTCGTCTCCAGTAACAATTCTGCCAAGTAAGGAGGATCTTTTTCAACAGCCAAGATTAAGTCTCCCTCCATTTCCATTCAAATTGCCTTTTGGTCTTCGTTTAACATGCGGGGAATGGTGCCTTGACACACCCTATGCATGTTAAAAACATTAACTCCTTTCCATTAACATGTGGTCTTGGATATCTCAACTGATTCAGCCATTTGCACTATTGTTTGAAGCATATTCTTATGAACTGCTGCAAAACCTTTTTTATGTTTCCAGCTTTAACATTTTGTTAGTTTATGTCGCATTCTTTCCCAAGCAAACACAAAATTTGATATTCATTCCTTTTCGACAAATGCTGTTTCTTTTGATCGTTGGTTACTAAATGCATCCACCTACAAAATACAACACCATGGTGAACCACTGCACCCAGGATTTGGGACAAGAAAAGGGAAAAGATGTAGTAATAGAGAAACATTATCATAGTTGCTCTACTGCAAAAAATTTTCAAGTTATAGGCTCAATCTGGAACTTTAGAATCCTACCTCATACAACGTGTATTTGTTAAGTAAAAAATAATGATATTTTTTTCTTTCTGAATTATATTTAAACTCATTTCTAGTACTCATTTTCTGCAGCATGACTTTTATATTTGAATTTGCTTTTCAGATTTCTACTTACAAACACATGTTAGCTAGTGCAAATACAGATGATTCCATTTCCATATGGATACCTGAAGAAGAATGTTCCTAGGCTAGTGTTTTGTTGCTTTTATTTTCATTTGATGTGATACTTACTGGACACTTTTGTAACAAATAGACAAGGGTTTTTATATATTTTAATTTTTTTAATAATTTATTTTCTCTTGTGTTCATTGTTATTTCTTATAATGAGCTATTGCTTTAGTCAGTGGGATAAAAATCTCTTGTTATTTATTCATTCTAGTTCATTTACAATTATCTGAAGAGTTTTACCTCTGTATATAAATATACTGTTATAGACTATCAAATGTTTCATGTATACAAATCTCATTGCGTATTTGACAGAGAAACATAAAATGTTTTATAGATATTTATTGAATTTGCTTCACATGATCCCCCTCCTTTATTTAAGTAAAATCCAATGCTACAATTCATCTAATAAATAAAATTTTCTGATCACAGATTTTCTCAGGTTGTTTTATTTTAAACTGTTTTTAGTGAAATATACAAAGTATAATAGCATCAGAAAGATATTAAAAAAATTATTTGTGTTATAATTTGCATCACACAAATAGTAAGGTGATAAGTACCCATATTTTAAGTTAAAAGTCCAATGTTGGTAATTATCTAAACAAAATTTGTTTGTAGGCGGAAGCAAAATTTACATCTTTTGTCTGATTTCTTGTTTTTGTATTTTATTATTAAGCATTTGCTTGTATATATATGTATATATATCAAGCTTTAATTTCAGGATAAATGTACTAATGTTCTGTTTTGAATATTTAATAAGTTTTAAAGTTAGTTGTATACTAGTATTGTTATATTTGTGTATAAATTAACTTAGCATTCAAAAGAGCTAAAATTTCTAACACTTGTTAATTGTTTTCTGTATTTACAAAGAACTTATGACTGTTCTAGACTTCCAACTGTTTCAATTTTAGTTAAATTAATGTGTTACATATTATTTAAAAATATTAACTTTTCTAATAATAAGCATGCAATGCAAATTCGAAAATTTAAGTTACAGATTTAGAAAATGTGTAAAGCAGCCTTTAGTAGTATTTAAAGAAAGACATTTTTTGAATATTCATAAAATGTATATATATATGCACCAACTTTGTACATAATTTAATAAGGTATGCAAAACTTGCAATAATTCTTTTGAGGGTATTTACTTTAAACTTTGACTTAGAAGATGGCCCCGTGTGTTTAAAGAATTATTTTGTGTACATATAAAAAATGTTGAGTTTATAAGTTTCTAATTGTTCTGTTTACATAGTAGAAAAATTCGGTTTATTTTATAAAAATATTTTACTTGTATGACCTGATTTTAGTTTTTTAAATTTTTTTATGACTGTATAAATTGTAAATTGAAATATTATCTATCCAGAAAACAGTTTAATATAAGTAAGGCAAAAATCTAAAGTTATCTCATAATAAAATTAAGAGCTATTATGTATGAGGCATATTTTCATCCAAAACAGAAGTGGGAAGAGGGAGGGAGGTCTATGACACTGAAATTGTTTTGTTTTTAATTTATAAAAAAACATTAAGAAAAAGAGTAAACTACTTTTTAAATTTTCTTGTGTCTAAGCAAAAAAAAAAAAAAAAAAAAAAAACCATTCTTTTGGCTTTATGATAATTATAGAATGAATTAAAAATTACCTCTCAGTGGAAATGCATTTTGTAAGCATTTATTTTTTTATATACTTTTATGCATTAGTTTTATAGAAAAGTGTTTGTTTAATTAATAAATTATTGTAGATTCTGAACAAATAAATTCTTAAATTCTATTGTATAATTATAATACTTTTTCCAGACAAGAATTTCTAAATTATTTCCATTTCTGTTGCTTTTGCCTTATGTAACTATAGTATTTAGAGCTATTTATGCCTTTCATGTTAACTTTTTTATGTAATGTGTATGGGTATGTATGCCAGATGAGAAGGTTTAATAAATATAATTTGTAACAACTGTGTGATTTTCTTTTTTATTATTCAATAACTTATCAGTAGAATGTTTAAAATTGACATCAACATACATCAAATTTTGGTCTGAACACTTTTTATTTTTATGGTATATTTAAAGATAATCTCTTGAATTAAAAATTACATAAAAACGAAACTTTATAAGACAAGGAACATTTTGACTGTCCATCAATAACAATCCTGATAACTTCCCTTTATTCTTCATCAATGTTTAATTGCATTTTATAGCTAAATATTATGTTTCTCATGCTGTATACTAGTATAAACTACATATATTTGCAAGGAACACTTCACACAATAAAAGGAATGAATCAGATCCCTGATTTTTGGTAGTTTGAATACAATCTTCAATTCATAACAGCTTTGATACTTGTTCTATTTTCATAAAACAAAATATCCCAATCTTTTTTGTCCTACCTCAAGGGTCTGGAAATTCTTAACTCCAAAAGTATTTTTAAAGAACCTCACATTGAAATATATAATTAAATATATCACTTCCCAGCTCTCTGTGATCAGTTACATTGCATCTCATAGCAATTTCGTAAATTGCTAGCTAACAGTCGCGCATTGATCATTATCTGCATGTAAATGCCAGGATTTATTTTGGCAATATTGATTTACTAAGATGTTATACGATAACAGGCCTCATCTGTCTTCTTGAAGAATCCTCTATAGTTCTTCAACATAGCAATAATCAACTCGTGAAACCGATTTGGTTCCGCATGAGTCTATTACTTGTTTCCCTTGTTTATTTTATGTTATGTGATGAAATTCATTTCTTTTCTTTGCTACTTGAATGTGGTCGATGACGTTTTGGAGCATCTGGAGGATGACTTCCCTTTTCTTGATCTTTAGAAACTTCAGGGACAAAAATATCTGTCTTACCTTTAGGAATTTCAGGAGTAACTGGACTTTCTGTTATCGGTGATTGTTTAGGACTTGGAGTTGTTGCTGTGAACTTTGACTGAGGAAATGATGGACTTCGTTCTCTTTTTGAAGGGCTAGGAATGTCAGTAATGGGACTCAGTGGAGGACTTTTTGGTTTTGTTGGTGCAAGTGAAATACCCGCTATTTTCTTAGACGGTACAGAACCTCTTTTAGTCAGAAACCTTAATGTATCTGGTCTTACTGGGGAAGGTGATCTCCTGGTGAATGGAGGAGGGGATCTTCGTTTAGGCTGAGTCTTTTTAGGTATGGCATCTTTACACGATGTGCTTTCATGAAGGGGTATGGAATGCTCTTCAGGAGACTGAACCGTTGTTTTATGAGTCAGAGCTGCTGGCGGTTCTGGCTGAGTTTTGTAAATAGGTGAATAAGGAGTTCCTGTTGGAGATTTTTTTGTTCCTTCTTCTGTTGAGTCCATTTTTGTGTCAGTTGTTATTTTAAGTTTCAAATGTGAAGGTTTTTGATGCTTGGAATGCAATTTTGGAGCTTCTGATAAAACTTTACCGGGAGAGACTTTCGTATCTGTACTGGATACGGCGGTAGATGTTTCAGTAAGTTCTTGACTTGTCCCAATTTTATCATCTTTCTTTGCTCCTTTAGCTATTGCATTATCTGTAGTCTTCTTATGTTGAGACGATGCTAATTTGGAATGCAAATCTCTAACCTTATCTGATACAGTAACCTTATCGGTAGATGAAATCTTTTCAGGGCTTGGTTTATGTGTGCGTTTATCATTTGTCTCTGATGAAGCTTGTATTGCATTTTCTTGCAGACCTGAATCGGAACTTTGACTACTTGAGGGGTTTGATGCAGGTGGTGAAATTGCTAAATCTAAATGTTCTGATGCTTGCCGATCACATCTTGTTAATGTTATCTGAGGGAGTGTATTCCTCCTTGATAATGAATCTGTGTCTGAAGCTAATTCCATGTCATCGGTATGCTCTGGCGTGTCATCTGAATATGGTTTTAAAGGAGGTGACTTTCTTCTTTGTCTACTTTTTCCTTTCGTTTTCTTTTTTTGTTCCACTTTAGTGATTTTTTTAAGCGATGATGTTATAATTGGATCATGTATGTATGGAATAATGGAATCTGTCGGTTGAATTATTGGCAAACTATTCGACCTAGCTATTTGTTTTCTAATTTTAAGTCCTTTAGATATTTTTTCTTCTTCAGATTCAGATCTAGTTATACTGGCTTGCCTTATTGTAAATGCTCTTTCTGTCACTAACTGCTTAGCAGAAGTTATTGTTTGCTGTGTAAAATAATATGGATGTGTCCCTGTTTCTTTTTCTGCTTCAGTTAATTCCGGACTTGACAAAGTAATCGAAACTTCAAATGGCTCGTGATCACTAACATTTAATAGTGATTCATTTTCTGATTCATCATCATCTTTAGTATCTTTGCTGAAGCGAACACCCTTCAGTTTGTGAAAAGGAAGAGCTGATGATAGTTTCCTTTTTCTGAACATACTTTTCAGCTTTTCTCTTGGAAATTTCGGTGCTATTTTTGGACTAAGACCTCTAAGCATACCGAACTTCGATATAGGCTCATTCCTACGACTTGAAGTTCCTGGTATTTGTAGGCTATCAGATCTAGCCACAGTCGGTGCTTTAATATTGTTTTTTTCTACGATCACCTCTTGCAAAACGATTTCATCATCTTCAGCTGCATCCATATCAAGATATGTAGGAGATATCTCACTGAACCTGCCGATAGAAATATTTTAATTAGAAATACCTTGAAATATCAATTTCTTTTAAATCACATATCTTATTTCTGTTTAATTGTTTTTGCTGAAAAAAGTTTTTGATTTCTTTTTTAAAAAAATGAGTGAATTTTCTAAGCTTAGAGTTTTGAAATAGTTATATTAAAGCTATGGTGGGCATTATTTCACAAAGTAAGAAAAATAACATTACTCTGTATTTGAAACTTGATTCGTTAATATTAGGTACCTTACATTACCCTAATAATTTTCACATTTTTGAATGATTCGTACTTTTACTCTTTTCATTTATAAAACTTGAATAAATTAACTATGCATCGTTTTTTATGATATAAAAATGCACGTTGGGATGGACTTTGTAATCGCATCCTTTTTTGTTGCCGTCAGAGCTTCAAATTACAGTTGGCACTACCATTATTTTGTGGAGCAGTCTTCGTTTGTTTGAACCATCACTGCTTCGTGTCATGTTAGCTTGCTTGTTTATTAACGTTGCTTCAGTGATGATGGGCCTCGTAATTCTGTACCTCAATCAAGTGATAAGGGATAACACCTGAGCTGGTGCCCAACTCTCTAAACTTCCACACCATTCAACATTGTATTTGCTATATGCTTTCTTACTGCTAAATTCATTTACTATTTTTGCTATGTGTGTTAAATTTTTAACATTTACTTTATTCAAATTTATTTTTTATTTATTTATTTTTTTAATTTCTTTCAAGTATGCAGATTACTGTTTTTTTTTACCATAGTATTATTAGATTTTATACTTTTAGAAATTATTATTATTTTTTTACAAAACAAAATCTTACTCCATTTTTTCTACTTGTTTCAGCTCAATAATATAAAATAAACAGGAAGGTTAGTGCCTTGAAACAGTGTTTAACTCGACAGTTTTAGTTCTAAGTCTTAAAGTTTGCTAATATGTTTTCGTGAGACCATTTTATTGATTTATACTGCCTTGCTATAATCATACATATCGCTTAGCTTACAGATAGATTTATAGCAATTCATATATGATTAATGATTATATACATACGTATATAGTCAGATACATTAATATGCAGCTGAGGAACACGCCGTTTTACCACGGCTCCCTTAAACAATCGCTGTTGATTTATTCCTAGACATTGGGAAGTCCATAATTCTTATTTTTCATTTTATTAAATACAAATTAATCTTTTGTCCGAATGATTCTGAAAAAAGACATAAAAAGAAGAATGCCAATCCGACATTAATGAAATCCGACTGAATCTGAATTTTCACACAAAATTTTTTGTTTTTCAAGCATTTACAAAAAAAAAAATTTTTTTTTTTTTTTTTTTGGTAAAAAATTCATTTTATGGTTTGTCTTTGCCTGTTGTCTGTGAGCCTAATCCAAACTTGGAACAGACTTTAAAACCGAAAAAATGCCCCAAAATTCATAAATAAACATTTGACATCGTAACGTAAGCATTATTGTATTATTTTTTATTTTGAAAATTCAGAAACGTTACATACAATCACTCCCAAAAGTAATCGTAAACTTGCAATTTTTTTTTTATATAAAATATATTATCAACTAATATAAGAATTAATGTTTCAGAATTTTAATTTTTTGAATAATATCTGCAACTTGATCTTAATAGAATAACATATTTAATTTTTAAAACATAGTATAACTGTTTTGAAAAATTAATAATCAAAAAAACTACAAAGAAATTGCTTTACAAAAGTCTGTAAACGTAAAAAATTCTGCGTATCTTTGAATATTGTATTTTTTTCTCTTAATTTAGTGGGATATCCTGTAGCTTCTACAACTTTTAAACGTCTCAGCATAAATTTCATTGGGTTTTCTTTGTAGTTTTTGCTTTTATATAAGCTCATATATTCTTCTATGATTACTGTTTTTATTGCACATTTTTTTTTGTCATGTCTTCTTTAATATCTAGTTCTCCAAATATTTTGTATTGGATTTAAATTAGGTAATTCAGGTTGTCTTTTTAGAACTTAGGAACAGTTATAGAGACTCCAGAGGTGTAAGCTGGGGTCTCAATGTTGGGGGGTCGTCTCCAGTATCGAAATTTTGGAGTCGGGTAATTTCAAATTGTTCTTAAAATATTTAAATAAAGCTCATGTGATTCATAATATCATCAATAAATATTAAATTATTTAACCCTGAAGCTGACATACTCCCCTACACAAGAACATCTTCTTCATATGCCCGTCAGAGCCAAAAATGTTGAATTTGCTCTCATCTGCAAATAAGACATTATTCTAATACGTTTCAAACTTGTTTATCATTATTTTAGCAAACGAATGTCTAAGCTTTCATTTTTCGTACTTAAAAAAATAAAAATTTCGAGCTCAACGCTTATGTAATCTAGTTGATATAAATATTCTTCAAACAATTTCGGATGAAATTGAGGTAAAAAATCTTTCAGCTAATTCTGTAGAAATGTGTGTAGTATCATAACCCCCAAGTTTACTTAATTCCTGCGTAGCGAAAGCACTGCTTTAGTAAAATATTACTTTATTTACAAACTTAAGTTGAAATTGACGCCATAATTAAGGTATCTATCCGAACGATATTTTACACCTTTAGCTATCAGCACACACTTGTCTCGCGGTAGGGTTTGCAATCCTGTGTCATATTTTCAATCCCATTATCCAAATCCCGGGATTAGGATTGAACTATTTATTAAAAATACTTACATATTACCATAGTTGAAATCGCATAATAAAACTGAAAATACAATTAAAAATTGATTTGATATTATTTTAATGAAGCAAATAAAAATAGTACATAATGAAATTTTTAAAAAAGCATTTCTTGTGTTTCTGTAAATAAGCTTGTAAAAACACAGCTCCTCCAGCGTTTCATCGTTGGAACGGCTTCTTATTTTTGTTACAAATTGTCCTGCCGTAGAAAATGCACGTTCTAATTCTTTACTATTAAGTATTATCCTCATTAAATAGGAGTATGTTCTTTTCAGGTAGTCACCACGTCTCCCTCCATTTTCAAAAAAGAGATTTCTTTTTGAATTTTTGATGACAGTGTCTCAAATCTAATAGGCTACATGGGGTGCATATACCTCTTTGATAAATTTATTTAGTTCTTCTGCTACACTTAATGGTTTTTGTATATAAATTGATCCAGTTATTGAATCAGAATGTGAATCAATTTCAAGTGTTTCATTATTTGAAATTGAAGATCAAGTTGCATGAGCTGTTAGTTATACAATGGGATTTGAAGTGTCTTATAAGTCTTCCAAGCAGGTCCGCTATTAATTAACGACATTTAATTGAAGAAGGAACTGTGACAAAATCTATTCTTGTGATGTTGCTTATATTATTGTGTAAGCATTGCAGTGAGTCGCTTAGATCCCGGGCTGCAGACCTTATCTCGCGCGTCCTCAACTGGATATAGTTATGTCCACGATCCGTCCGAAATCGAGTTTCTAGTAGGTCGCTCTTAACTCTAGATGAACTTCTTATTTTCCCGAAACGGTAGTATCATTCTTTAGCTGCCCCGCAGCCTTTCGCTGGAGAAAATTCAAGTCCGGATCGCAGTTCTCTGATTTTCCTGATCTCTGGCCCCGCAGCATTTGCTCTGAAAGCAGAACACGTTGGTCTCTTGTCGCTGGCCTTCCCTCTGACATGCAGCCTATCGCGGGTGTCGCAAAAAAGTCCTCCGGCCACCTTCCAAACCGAATCTTTAAATTCCCTGGGTGAGCTTCTTTCAAGTCCCCAATAATTTCTGATTGGAAGGAACACGGGTCTATATCCAGCATCCTCTGTCTTGTTCCCAACAACCATTGGTTCTTCAGGGACAAAAGTCTGTCTAGATTGAGATCCTCTATGTCATCGCACTTCGTAAAACATATGGAGGGCCTAAAAATCGAACTGTCACTTCGACACTGAGAATACACTCCTTGACATTTCTTCCACACAAAAGTCGACACTCTTTTCCATACAAGGATATCACGGCTACGTGTTAGAGGGGGGAACGAAAGAATGGACAGCCGTCAAACAAGTGTGTCTCTTCTATAGATCGTTGTGAAAAAAATGCCATCTGGTGAATCTATTCACCTCTGGGTGTCGGAAAAGAAGAAGAGTGGTAACAAACGACCGACAATGAGCCGATGCCACAGCTCTTTCGTTCCAGGGCGTGAGAGAAGAGTCCATAGTTTCTTTAAAGAAGAAAATAACCTATTTTTCAATTCTGTTCGACCCTGGGCCTCAAAAATGAAAAGAGGGGTAGAAAACTGCCATCTAACGAGGCGACGCTACAACTCAAACGTGGATTTTTGATGGATTTTCTAGTAATAAATCGCTGATCAAGTTGAATTAACTTCTTTGGGCGTCTTTTTCTTCGCTTGTTTTCAATTCTATTTTCTTTAAAAACGCTTTATCGCGCATGCTGTACCGTTAAATGAGAAACATTTAATAATTTCGTAATGTTCTAAGCTGATTTACCTTGATTGAAGTAAAAAAATAATTGATTTTTTTTTTCTAGCTCTCTTTGATATCTCTTTACGACTAGAAGCCATTTTTAGATAGTATAATAATAAAAGAATAGAATATTAAAAAAAAAACAAGCAAAAATTTAAGGAAACAATTTTTTGTATGTCACCACAATGTAAAAATGAATAACACACCAACAGGCGATACTTTTATTAACGGAATTCATACCACAATATTTGTAGTTATCACAGTTCCGGTTTATCCATCGGGCGCTTGGGCAGGGCCCGAATAAGATGGACTTCACCAGGTTTTCTGGTAATAAATTTTGATCCGCCAGTGCAAAAGGGGTCTGTTGATCTTCTACGCCCAGGGCCCAAAATTAGCTTAAATCGGCACTGGGTGTTCGATTACTTTTGTGATACATTTTTTCCCTTTCAACTTCGACCATTTTAATTCTTTTATAAATAGAGTATTTTTTAAAAAATAAAATAAGTCTCGTTTATAAAATATCTCATGGAGAATATATAAAACGAAATATAACTTTATATTTAAATTTCAATCTTGTAGGCGAAAGTAAAATTTATACAGTTTTTTAAATGTACGAGCTTTTTTAAGCGTAAGATATATAATATCAAAAATTTTTCAAAATCTCAATCGGATGAAATTTTCTTCATTTCTAAGCATATAACAAGTTTTAAGCAAATAGTGGATCTTAGCAGGCAATTCATAAATATGTAAATTTTTTGAGGGACTGAAAATTGCTTTCAAACTATGCAATGATTATGTTTCGTAATTTAACGTATACATCATTTTCAATAGCTCAGATTCATCACACAGTTGTTTTCTTGTTATACACTATATACAATAAGTGTTTGGACACCCATGCAAATACGGACATCTGTGGTTCTGATCTAACCACGCCTTCTGTACTTAAATATCGTGTAGGAAACAGCATTGGCATTAGTCGCATGTAAGGTGCCACGAAATTCAGAGCTTTTCGAGAAGGGCGAAATGGTCGGATATCGTACAAATAACCGATCCGTAAAGGGCTTATCTAGTGAGTTAAACGTTCCAAAATCGACAGTGATTAAAAAAGTGGAGGGTGAATTGTGGCTGTTGTAATGTGCTTCGATCCGGCAGACCCACGAAACTAAGAGATAAAGACCGACCGCTGTCCAAAGAAATTCGGAAAAACCACACCAAACGATGCCCTATATACTCCAGGAGTTTCTACAAGCATTCGGGACTGCTGTGTCAATAAATACCATGCGTAAAGGAAGTACATTTGCTTGGTTTTCATGGTCTTGCTGCCCCCTCCCCCCAATAAGCCTGATTACAAAATCTAAAAACGCTACTCGTTTTAGCTGGTGCAGGCACTTCAAAATTGAACCGTAGATGAATGGAAACAGGTTTTCTGGAGTGATAAGTCAAGGTTCAATCTCTAGCAGTGTCGGGGTTTGGCATATGCCTGGAGAACGCCTTTTGCCAGAATGCATTGTGCATACAGTGAGGTTTGGTGGTAGTGGAATCTGGGGAAGAGTTTCTCGTGGAATGGACTGAGATCTTTGATCATAATTTATGGTAAGCTTAACGCCGACTCCTACTTAACTATTCTAGACAACAATTCGCTTCCTCCGCTATGGCGGTTTCATGGGTTGGGCCATTGTTATTTCCAGGATGACAACGTTATTTGTCATGTTGCGAGGTCCATCATGGATTGGTGTGAAGACAATTGGGTGAACCGACCGGATTAGACTGCGCAGAGTCCATATTTGTATCCTATAGAAAACATCTGGGATGAGTTAAATCGCTTAATTAGGGGGTGTAGCAACCATTTACAATCGGTGAAAGAACTTGCATGTTTTCTCCAAGCCCCAATTGGAAGAAAATATCAGTCTATCATCCAAACACCCTTGGAAAGCGTGTCTCGGAGTGTTAAGGTAGTAACTGCCTCAGATGGATGCCCTACCAACTATTGAATATGAATAATTTTTTTATCTCTTTTATCACAGGTGTCCAATTACTTATTGGTAGATAGTGTATAAACAGATATATATTCTCGTAGTCAATATATATATATATATATAATAAATTTCTACTTTAATTCTAATATTTTAAAAGCTAGAAACAATTTATTCAAATATATATATATATATATATATATATATACTATAATGCATATTCTTTTGTCACTTTTTTTGCAAATACTTAGTGATACCTCATCGCATACAGCTGTATGGTCTTAAATCAACATCGAAAGAAAATTACTTGAAACAAATTTGGTAAATTTAATTCATTCTCAAACAGTGGCGTAACGGAGAATATTACCCTCCCCCCTCCAAAGTCAGGTTTTTGGCCCCAAGCCGTATCTTATAAAGGATTAAAAAAGTATAACATAACATAGGCTTTGAGGCCACTAGAATCCTTCCCTTTCCCCCGCGATGCGGTGATTACACGGTGTGCGTTACGCCAACTGTTCTCAAATGACAAGGATGACACTTAGGTGATGTATCACCCTCCTAACTTTTACTCTACATTATGAGATTGCATCACATGAAAACTGTACTGTGTTACAAGACCTTAAAAGATTATGTTCATCTGAAAATGCTTTCTTCCCGAGTTTGAAATTTTTCTTGAACCATCATGTATCTACCCACTTTTACTTCGGAGTCTAAATTATTTATTATTTCATTTAAATACAAAAGACGAATGTAGAGCCTGTGTGTCTAGTGGAATAAGGGAATAACAGTTAAAAGTCCGTACATTAGGATTTCATCCACAAACTATCATGTATTAAGGCTGATGCGTATTAAATCCTCGTAGTTATAAATCCTATCTTTGACATAGTATGGGTCTTATTTAATTTTTTACTTGCATCAAGCTTTAAAGTGTTAGAAAGAATATTGGTGACTGAGTAAATAATGTTGAACCTCTGTTAAGGGACAAAGCCGACACTTAATCTAGCATCCCACCTTCCAAATTTCCATATCATCGCAATGTGAGGATTTTGAGCACAACGGACTTAACATGCATCAGCCCCTCTACACAATGGGTCTACAGTGGCACCAGTACTCAAACTCACGAGTCGACAACGTTTGTCACAATTTCACGACCACTTTGTTACCGTGGCCTTAACGTGACGTAGGAATTAGGGGACAGGTGGTGGACTAATATACCATACTCTTTACTGAGTCAATGTTATGAGACCAATCTCCAATAGTCTAAATACTACCTCTAATGTTAATAAATAAACTATTAAAGGTTGCATCGGCCCGTTTAGTTTTGGTTAGCGTCCCACTAAATCACTATTCGAGACGGACCTCGTAATTTTGAACCTCGGTCAAGGGACGAGAACGACATCTGAATTGGCATCCCACACTCCAAAATTCTCCTCCACGCCTACGTATAGGCATTTAGCCTCGATAGATTTTACGTGCATCAACCTCTCCACGGGGTGGGTCTTGAATGGTGCACCGAACCAAAACATGAAAAAAAGGATTATATGTGTGTGTACTTCGAAAAAATGAAAATGCGACATAATGAAGAAAGCGTCTAATTAAATGCAAATTACAGGCTGAGCAGAGGAGAAAACACACAAATGACTAAATTTGCGCACGCATCTGATTACATGAATCCCAGTTTATAGCTGTAAAAGCCGGCGAACTCACTTCTTATATACGAACTATCGATGAATCTCCAGAGAGAAGTCTCTCAGCTCTCTTCTAAGTAGAAATTCAAAATTTTTGAAATCCAAGAAATAACATTTTAAGCACGCCCCCTCCTCGGACCTCATCGCCTCAGCTAATCGTCGTGAAGTCACACACAGCATGAAAAACTCAGCCTTTTTCGCTGCAATCTCACAAGTTTCAGATGTGGGATTGAGGATTGCGTTGCAGCTTATATACCCACAGATCACTCGCATACCCTCATATCTATGACGAACTGTAGCATCGGAACTATTGAAAAAGTGCAGGGTAGACTTCGGAAACGTCAATGAGCTGAATACCAGCAGTTATCGCCTATAGAACGAGACAGTATCCTGGAGTTGCATGTCTTCAATTTTCCCATGGACACAATTGCCACTAGTGTTGGTACGGATGAGAATACAATTCATCGATGTGTGGCAAGAACTCAGCGGAGAGACAATGGTTAACATAGATACACAACAAATCACATTTTCAAGTAAATTCACCCAATGGTTGGTTGAAAACCGTTAAACACACAACTTGACATTCAAAGCCGCCTGTTATCATCAAAAGGTGCATCTATCAACAGCCGAATCATTTACAACAGGCTGCACGAGGTACAGCTACGCGCACGCAATCGGCCGCTTCAGTTCCTTTACGCGCTCAATGCAAGGCTTCAAACTTGATACCTGGTGTTAACATAATCACCATTGAGCCAACGAACGGTATCTGATATTATTTCCAAATACAGCGCATAGCTGCGGTAGCCTAGTGGTCAAGGTAACGGACTCGTGGTTGGCGTGTCATGAGTTCGAGCCCAGTACCGAAGAAGACCTTCCGTTAAGTATGTCAAGGCTCAAACGTCCTCCCGTTGATATGGAGTGGAAGTTAGGAGAAGAGGTGCCAGCTCAGGCGTTGTCCTCGTCACTTGACCATGGTTCAAAATTACTAGGTCCATCGCCAAAAGATCTCGAGTAGCTAAATAGTGCGACGTTAATATTCACTCCAAATACAGCGCGATTTTGCTTATGGAGGAATAATAGTCATGTGCAAGTATGGCAGGGAAACACATCACCAGCTAGCTCATATGGTCAAGAATCACACCAGTCCAATCGGGTTTCATGATTTGGGAGAGGTATCATGTTTGAACAGTAAACATCCCTTATGCAAATTACTGGCAGTTAAACATCAAGCCGGTGCTCTACAGAAGCTTTTATCTGTAATTTGGCCATTCTTTCAGTCTACCCATCCCCCGCTTCATGTATTTGTGTTATCTTCTCGCCTTGTGGTCAAAATTTGAGCCCCTTTTTCTTACAGGTTTTTCCCCCTGGTCCATTATAACATATATTCCAAATGTTATCGATATCCATCTACCAGAATGGATTCTACATAGTCGAAATAAGATAAATTTATAATTGTATATATATATATATAGCCACATCCTGTGCGCGTGTGTTATTTGTAGAGAAAAGAAAAAAATAGGCTTGTGTGTGTAGTGCAGTTGGCTGTACATATGAAATAGTTGAATAGTTTGATTTACACTTGCTAGAAAATGGCTGCGTTCAGCCATAAGAAATCAAACAACAAAGGTAAAATTTGATAGAAATATAATTTTTTTTCTAACAAAATTTCATAAATTTGTTTATTATTATTTAAATGTTGGACATGCAATAATTCGTTAATTTTAAATTAAAACTACGTAAGATAACCACAGTTTTGTAGCAAAGCACATAGTATACAGAAAAAGTGTGCGTTCTCTGTTTGAATATTCTTGATTCCTGGAATTTTTATCAACAGGCGATATAGGTTAACAGAGTTTTTTTGCTTTCAGTTATCAAGTAAAATAGCTTAAGAAAGTTGTAACGCAGTAATTTTTACGTTTTTGTGAGATACGAAGCAATTCAAGGACATGGAAAATAAAAGGAAGGAAATTGGTATCAGTGAGCTTAAAATCATTGTGGAAAGATGGAAAAAGTTGTCGGGATATAACCAGATCCGTTGGATGGCAGTATTCATCTATCCAGCATGTTATTAACAACTTTAAATATACAGGAGTTTGTTTATACATCAAAACCTCATTAAGATCATCCATCTAAGCTCGCAATCAGAGAAAAACGAAGTATGATATCCGTACTAGAAAAAAATCCGCGTCTGACTGCAACTAAAATAGCAACAGACATTCACAAAAAGTTAAAACAAAAACATTTGTGCGGATACTGTAAGAAAAGTCTTAAAAAAATCCGAATACTGTTGTCGTGTGGCTTGCAGAAAGCTTTATATTTTAAAGACCAACGGATAGCTTTTCAAAAGAGTATATACATAAGCCTCCGGAGTTCTGGATGACTCTAATATTCTCCGATAAAGAGCAAATTTTACACAATTCCTCATAAAGATCGTAAATTAGTATGGAGAAAACCTTTTACACGCACACACAGAGCGCTTCAAAAAGAGCATTTAGTATGAACGGTAAAGCACGGGGGCGGTGGATTCGTGATGTGGGGGTGCATGGCAAGCAGCGGTGTTGGCAAGTTGGAGTATATCGAATCAATTATGAACAAATATGATTACCTTGATGTCTTAAAAACAATTTAAAGGAAAGTGCCACCAAACTCGGCCTAGGATCGTCGTTTCGTTTCCAACAAGACAGCGATCCTATGCATACCTCTGAGATTGTGAGGCTTTGGCTCTTGTATAATGTCCCAAATCGATTGTGCATGTCCCCGCAGTCACCTGATCTGAACCTTACAGAACTCCTATGGGATTTTTCTGGAGCGTAGGATTCGTCAACACAATACACTGGTGTGCAAAAATTAAGGACGAGACGGTTTTTTCAATATAACTTTGTACAAAAGCATTCCAAATCAACACATTTAATACCGTAAGATCCCCAATACGTAAGGACATGAGTAATGTAAGCAACATTTACTAAAAGAGAAATCAGAGGGATAAAAAAGAAGCTTTATTGAAAAAGTAGCATGGAGCGCAATGCGACTGAAGGCCGAAACATCCCTGTGATGGGTGTCCAGCAAGAAATATCCGGTCTTTAGTAGGGGATATGATCTCCCCTGACTGCTAGGCAGGTTTCACAGCGTCTGCCCCTGCTGAGAATGAGGGTGTCAATGAGTTGTTGAGGCATTGCTGCGCCATTCGTCTTGCAGCGCCAATCGAAGCTCCGGAATCGTTACTGGTGGTAAGGTACGAGCTGCCAAGCGTCTGTCTAGAAAATCCCATACATGCTCGATGGGATTGAGATCCGGAGATCGCGCCGGCCAATCCATACGTTCAATATCCTCACTCTCTAAGAGCTGTTCGGCAGCTACTGTGTGATGACATGGTGCATTGTCGTCCATGAAAAGGAACTGCGGACCCATAGCGCCTCTAAAAAGACGCACATATGGAAGAAGAATCTCGTTACAATAACGGGTCCCGTTGACTGAACCTGCGTCGAAGATGTGAAGGTCTGTACGACTACCAAGCATGATGCCTCCCCAAACGAGAACACCGCCACCTCCATACCTGTCCCTTTCAATGATGTTCAAGGGATGATTGCGGCTTCCCCGCTCTCTCCAGATGAGTATGCGATAAGTATCGCTACTCAGACTGAATCTGCTCTCATCTGTAAAGCGTACTCGTCCCCATTCATTGTCTCTCCAATTCCGGTGTTCCCGGCACCACAGAGAACGCCTTCTCCGATGGCAGGCGTTAGAGGTACACACCGTACAGGGCTTCGTGCAAACAGACCACCACCGTGCAGTCTTCTGGCCACGGTAAAACGCGATATCGGTCGTCCAGTCGCCTGTGTCGTGTGTCTAGCGATTTCTCCCGCTGTCTGCCGCCTGTTTCTTCTGGCCTGTAAGGCAATATACCGGTCATCTGCAGGTGTGGTTCCTCGTGGACGACCACTACTGAACCCCCGGATAGCTGTTCCTGTAGTTTGAAATTGTCTCCAAAGTCGTGAAACGATGCTGTGAGCAATTCCGAACTCTGCAGCCACACTTGTCACACTGCGACCTTCCTCCAACTTCCCAATGATTCGACCTCGAGTAAAAGCATCCAGATGTCGTCTAACAGATTGATTATTCGCCATTTCTCGCTGAGGCAGCAACTCGGTGTGATTTTAACTGCTATACGGTGTGCAATCTCTTTGCCAGAAGTACTAATCTTACACCGACAACATGCTTTACTACTCAGACACTCCCCCATTACGTCTACCTGCATATCTGCGCATGTGCTACCGTACATCACCTCACTTAATCTCCTGATTGGTCTTTCTGTCCGCTCTGCCTCTTCGTTCAGCTGATATGCTAATTTTTCGACTTCGTCCTTAATTTTTGCACACCAGTGTACATCTAGCAAGTATATCCTGAAGGGTGTTCTTAAGGAAGAATGGGTGAAATAAGCGCTGTAGAAACCACTAAACTTGTTAATTCAATGCTGAAAGGACTTCAGGAGGTTCTCAAAAGATGGGGTTATCCAACCAGCTATTAAATAGCTCTTTCATCATCCCTTTTTAAATTATCTTTATAGTTACTACTAAAACAGTGTGAAAGCAGACTTTTTCTACTTAATTTTTTATTAGTATCGCTACAAACTTGTCTCTATTTTAAAAGCTATGAAAGCAAACCGAGTTTACTAAAGTTATTCTTAATACCTGAAATGTAAACTAAAAATATAATTTTAAAAAAAAAATTCAAATTCCAGTTTTTAAATTTTTGTTGTTGTTTATGTAAGCAATAGTACGTGAACGCAGACTTTTTATAGCCAGTGTACATGTACAAATTTATTTTCATTGTAATAGGTTTTATAGTGTAAGTAACAAAACAGTTAGTCAAAAAAGTATTGAGACACGCTACCAGTTCACAGATTTTTATCGTAATATTTTACTTAAACATACAAATGAAACCAGAAAAAAGAAGTAAATGTATTTTTGGTAAATACATTTACCAATAACATTTAATAATAATTTAAGCAAAATTCATACATTAATTCAATTATGGTTAAAATGGAAAATAGAAGAAAAATCGAGTTAAAAAACGTGCTCAAAAAAGTATTAGGACACTTCCCAATAAAATGAGAAAAACAATTCAAACTTAGAAATTAATATCTTGTTGGGCCGTCCTTGCTTTTTATGACCTCTCGAAGTCAATTTGGCATGGATTGGATAAATTTTTTGCAAAACGATCTAACGATTTTGGTTCACTCTTCGACCAAATATTTTCTTAAATCCTGCTTGTTAGAAATTTGGTGCTCATATATAGTTTTTGTTGCAAGTAATCCCACACATGTTCAATGGGATTAAGGGCTGAACTTTGTGCAGGAGTCTTAATAACATTAGGACAGTGGTAAAGGACCCATAACTTGCAAACATTTGCAGTATGTTTCGGGTGATTACCTTGGTACAATTTAAAATGTCCCGAGATTCCCAGCTTGCAAGCACTTTGGTTAAAATTTCGCTTTAGAGTGTCAAGATAGACATATTTATTCATTATACCATCAATAAAATGTAAGTTCCCGACACCAGAGCTTACCATGAAGCCCCAAACAATTTGGTTACCCTCTACTTATATAACAGTAGGCCGTAAATTTTTGACATGCGTTGCTGTATTTGATTTCCGCCAAACTTTTTGCTTGCTATAGGATCTAAAAATGTTCTATTTGCTTTCATCAACAAAAATTACATTGTCCCAATATTCTGTTGGCTGCCTTATATGCATTTTAGCAAATGCCAATCTAGTTTGTCTATTTGCTTTGCTGATGTAAGGCTTTCTTTGAGGTACTCTGCCATGATACTAATGTTTTTTTAAAAACATTTTTGACAGTTTTAGGATTTGCTGATTTTCCGAACCTACTTTTACATTGCAAAATCATTTTTATTGAACTAGTTCTTGGATTGATGTGTACTTGTCTCACACACACACAATCCACCTCTTTTCACGTTCGTTAAATATCCTTGGACACCCTTATCTTTGCTTGTTTTCAACACTATTTGTTTCCTTGAACCTATCAATGATGTTAAAAATAGCAGACTTACTCAATTTCAAGATTTTTTCTATACAGCGAACTGATTTCCCGTCTTTCCAATGACTTATTACGAGATTTCGCACACTAATCGATATATATATATATATCTTTGTTTCTCACCATTTTTTTCCATAAATAATCTTATCCGTTGAAACGTTTATGTTTAAACTTCTAATCTAAAAAAGTGATGTGAAATTAAGTTCTATTGATGCGCTGTATATTTGTTAAATTTCTCATTTCAAAAGTGTCCCAATACTTTTTAGACTCCAGTGTGCCTTTGAATTATATTTGAAAAGCTATAGATTAAATTATACTTCTATAATGCTAAAAAAAATTTCCTTATATATTGTACACCAAATTTTAAAATATTACTTAATTTCTTTTGTTTTCGTTTTAATGCGATAAATATTTTTATAAATGGCTTTACAGTTATGCATGCCAAGTGTCCCAATACTTTTTTGAGTGACTGTACGCAGACAATACACTAAAAAATAATTAAGAATATAAATATTTCATTTTTAGATTTTTGGTAAATGTTCCTTTATTTTGATTTTTATGGGGAAACCTTATAAAATGTTTAATTTTAATATCTTTAAAAAATATTTTTTTCTCTTGAAAAATTTAATTGATTCATCCAATTTCCCTTAAATGCGTAACTGGAGTTATTCGCTCAATATTTTTCTTACACTTCAACTGTTTTTAACTTTCCCATTGCTCTGATTTTCTAAAAATTAGAGATTAATAGTTTTTTTAAAAATTTATCTCTTAATTTATAATTTAAAATACTATTTAGGAATATTGGAACCACTTAAGAATTAATATTGCTCTACCCTGAAGAGAAAGCACATTCTCTATATTGAAAAGATTATCAATAATTATGTTTATTTACTTTTTATTATTTAAGATATTGAATTTATGTTAAAATAACCGATTTTCAATTGCGATTGTGTTTTAAAATGATTAATATAATGAACCAATTTTACCACAAAAACGTTATTAGATAGCAAAATACACAGTGATGTAATGAATATTAGAGCCCCCTTCAAAGTCAGGTTTGGGGCCCCCCTAGAATCCTGCCAGACCCGCGATTTGGGGGTTGCGGGGATGCACGTTATGCCACTGAAAATACATCAGGTATTGATAAGATATAGAGTCAGTTTTATGTTTTATATTAAAATTCGAATGATAATTTTAAAATACTTATTTTCTACACACACAGTGGATTTAAATCCATAGTCTTTTTAACCGAATATCTACCAAAAGCAAAAGAAAATAAGAGAAGTGATGCAAGTGTGATGTTTATAGAAAATGTATTTTGCGTTTTAATAAAGCTATGCTCCTTTTTTTCTGCGTATAATATACACTAGCTAATTATAATTTCGAATATTTCAGGAAATTAATCTGATAACTAATTTGAAATCCTCTCATTTTTACATTTAATGCTAACTTTTTCTTTTAAAAAGCCATAATTATCATGATATACAAATTTAGAATTAAGAAAGTCATAAAAAATAACTGTGTTTCAAGCATGTAATTTCTAAGATTTTAGATGATGGTGAAGAATCATTTGTAAGTTTCATAAAAGTTTTTCTGATATTGAAAATTAGTCATGCAAACTACTGTTAGAACAAAACATGACAATTAATTTCATGCCCCATTAATTAAATTTACTAAACTATAATTAATTTTAATTTTAAGATTTGAAAGGGGCATGATCTTACCCCAAGGTACCTGAAGCATTTTTGGCGCCTATTGTTGAAAGATCAGGCAAAGATCTCTTCCACTCAGAATCTATAGAGGCAATTGACCGATTGTCTAAGTTCGTGAAACTGGCAGCTGGGCTTACACCTTTAAAATTTGATCCGCGGCCTTGAAATAGAGAATACATAGATGGTCTTCTAATCCCCATGGTTTCGCTGACTGTTTCCCCATCGTCTTCTTCCTCTGACATATCTGGTAGAACCATGCCTTGTTGCTCCATTGGAACTCTGTAATGAATTACAAGATTTCAGTACTTATTAAATATTAAAATATATTCTAACGTATTTTCATTATTATTAAGCTATATGATGGTCAGGGTTCATATAATTATCCTTCATTTAATTATTTAAAAATCTTAATAATAATATTCGAAAAATTATACCAAAGATAATTAAACATAGATACAAATATAGAAATAAATACATTATCTGACCACCCCAAAAAAGTCACCCTGTGAAATAAATATGCAAATATATAAGAACCCTTATTGTCTTGATAGTGTAGAGATTTACATATTTTGGTGTTGGGGTAGTAATCTATCCTTTGAATAACGCTGAAGCACTACACAATTAATTATTTCTGTAGTAAAAATTATGGAAATTTTTTCACGTAAATGAAAATTGGATGCTCCCACGATTAAAAAGAGTCAAATTATTGACCTGCCTCAATCAAGGAAAGCGCCTTCGAACTTTCGGGACCGAAAATCTCTTAGGCGACTGGTGAAGAAAAATCTTTAAAAAATTAACTGTTAAACTCATTGGCAATGTTTAATAGTGAATATAGGGATATTTCAATACGCACAATGCTTCACAATCTAAAAGAATAGGACTTAACCCTTATAGAGTCACATGGAAATCACTTGTTTCGGTGATTATCCTAATAAAACTATATCAGTTTGCTAAAGAACTTAATATATATATAATTGGACTGTTGAACAGAGGAAAAATTTATGGGGTTTGATGAGTCAAGATTCGGCCTATTCCAGAACGATGGGTAGATCAGGATAAGGGGGAAGTTCATTAATAGATAGACTATATAAAGTATCTACTGAGCAGGTAAATGGAGTCAGTATTATGATCTAAGGTAAAGGTTGCTTCAACAGGTCTCGTATGGGATCAGCAACATTATGTGATTAAAAAAAAGGTAATCGCTGTGGATTATACTTAAAAGTTCTTAATGACCAAGTCACCCCATTAATGGATTTTTTTCTTCCCAGACGGAACCGGTATATTCAATGGCTACAATTGAGAAATCTACCAAACACAAATTATTCACAATTGGTTCAGAGAGCATAAGGAACTGGTTCTCTTGCATGGAGGAGCCACTGTAAAGCCTGAATCTTAACACTATCGAAAATCTTCGAGATATACTGGAACAATATTTACAAGATGTGATTCGTTTCTTCTATCATAAATTCAATCTCTTGGAGAAAAACTACTACAAATCTGGATTGTAATAAATGCTAAAGCAAAACAAAATCTTATAGAAACTATGCCACTTAGAATATACATTCTAATCCAAACTGAAGATTGTGTACTACTACCAGTAGTAGCATATTAAGGTAAGCGACTTTTTTTTTCTGGACACCTATTGTCAGTTTTGACGTTTGTGGAATTCGGAGCAGAGTAGTCATTGAAACAACTCTTTGGATCCTACTACTGGGATTTACTAATTTTCCTTTCCTAATGGTAGCAATCTTAGTTATCTTGAGTTCTCTAAAAATATTTTTCAATTCTTACTATTAGTTCACACACTCTCCCTATATATATTTATATATCTTATTCAAGTTTTCAATCTTTAATAAAATACTTTTTATTCATCCCCTAGAGTTCAAATATATTTTTTTAAACTTGTAGTGGATGACACACTTGGTGTTAATACAGTTTTTTTTTGCAAATATTAATTCATCAATTAAATTTAAGTAATTAATTTTAGTTTTATATGGGGGGGGGGATTTTGCCACTTAATATTGTGATTCTGTCATATGTATATACATATTTAAATTAATTGTAATTATCTAATAAAAAGTATCTAAAAGAAAATTTTTCTTTGTTAACTTAAGTAGATTGACCAACTTAGTTCAACAAAGACTAGTTGAACTAAAAAAATTTAGTAGACTTCATTTTTTTTATATTTCTTTTAAAGCGATAATTATAAATCGACTGTTGATAAATTTAAAATGACGAACTTTGCTCCCTTATAGAAATGAGACAACTTACAGTACATAAAGAAGAACGTTCAAAGTTGATCATATTCTTAATGTGACTTATTTTCTCAAACCCGTTGTATAAACAGGAAAACCAACTTATCTACACTGACTATATGGGCAAGTTGTTTGTTGATTGTTTGGGTTGTAACCAGCAACTGTAACTTAACTTTAATTTTAACTCCATAATTTAACCAACTGATTCTTTTTTCCAGCTTAATTCATATATTATATGGACACTTGTGTAATTCTCATTCTATTATTTTTTATTATAAATTATATTACCGTACTTCATTACAGTCATGTAATAAGTATCCTATCCTGGTTCTAATATCCTATTTTTAGTACAGGTTGATTTTACTCAAAATGGAGGAACTGTCTGAATTATGAGCGCATCTTTTTATATTACATACTTACTTTTTATCGAGACACAGGATCACATAGATTGTAATTTACAATATTAAATTCCTGATTTCACTTTGTTGTCTTGTTTTCTAAAACTAGTTTAAATAAAAGTATAAATTTGATGCACAAAATGCTTACACGTATTTCTCGAATATCTCTGCAAAATGTTTGAAATTTTTTTTATCATAATACATGGGAATAATGCATTGTTGGGACAATTTAGTTTTTCAACCTTTACCAACAATAGTTTAACCTTTAGTTTAGTTTCAATCAACAATACCGAACGTTTAATATTTCTGACTTCGACTAATTGCGAAATATTAGTTGGATCAAAACATACTCCAACAAGAAGTAAAGCTATTTTCTAAAAATTGAAGAATTTCAAGGATTCTAACAAGTTTGGGACTATTCGAGTTGTTGCAGAAATACTTTGCAGTAGGATTTATTAAATGTAGATTCTAAGCACCTTGAAAGCACACAGCAATCATTACAGAAGAATGGTAAAAAAAAAAAAAGGTAAACACTAAAGATGTTGCCAGATGTAACGAAACGATTACTATTAATTTGATTATTACAATACTCTCCCTAAATCAAAATAATCTAACAATATAAAAAAGGTACATATACATACACCTTAATACACTAATAAAATCAGTCACTTAGAATACACATGCTAAAAGAAAATAGAATAACACATTAAATACAAAATTGCAATGATTATAGTATAATACATGTATACACACATGCTCTAATTAATTTCCAAAATTATACATTCCTAGCATTAACTTGAGTTTTAAAAATCTATCTTTAGCAAGAGGTTTAGTCAATATATCAGCAGCCTGGACTTCACTACTGCAATTTATGACATTAAGTTGCTTGTTTTCATATTGTTCTCTAATAAATTTGTAACGAATGTCAATATGTTTGGTCCTATTATGAAATTCAGGATTTTTCACTAAACGGATGGCACTTTGGTTATCCATTTGAAGACTTGGAACAGAAGTCACACAGCACAGTTCTTTTAAAAGATTGTTCAACCAAATTGCTTCTTTTGCAGCTTGACTTGCTGCAATAAATTCAGCTTCAGTTGTTGAGAGAGCAATGCAATTCTGTCGTTGACTTCTCCACGCAATAGCACCTCCATTATACTTGAACACCATTCCTGATGTTGATCTCCTGGTTAATGGATCACCAGCATAATCTGAGGCACTGTATGACTCAAGCGTAGCACTAGTAACACCCAGATACATAATGCCACACTTTTTGGTTCCATTAAGATACCTCAGGATCCTTTTCACCATAGTCCAGTGTATCTGTTGAGGTTTATCCAAAACCTGGGAAAGCACTCCCACTGCATATGCTATGTCAGGTCTGGTGACAATAGCCAGGAACATAAGACTACCCACAGCTTCTCGGTAGGGTACATCAGCCGAAAGAGAGAAACTGAGTTATCTGTAGTAATAGCACCCTTTTCGATAGGTGTACCTACTGGATTTGAATTAATCATATCAAAGTAAGATAGGATCTTCCTACAATAAGCCTCTTGGTGTATAAAAATTTCTGCACTTTCAAGATGCTCAATTTGCACACCAAGAAAATAATTAGCTTCCCCTATCACTACAGAGAATTCACTTTCAAGCTTCTTAAGAAACATTTTCACTGTCTGCTCTTCATCTGCTGCAATGATTCCATCATCAACATACATAATAAGATACATTGATTTTTTATCATTAAAAAACAAACATGGATCACAGTTTGATTGCTTCAATCCACTGCGTTCAGCAAAGCTTTTGAAACATTTATTCCAACACCTTGGAGCTTGTTTTAAACCATATATAGACTTTAGTAACTTACATACCTGACCAGAACTATCACTAAATCCTTCAGGTTGAGTCATGTAGATATCCTCGGAGAGGTCTCCATACAGAAAAGCAGTTTTTACATCAAACTGACCTAGCTTCAGTTTTCGAGCAGCAGCAATGCTCAGGACAGTTCTGATGGTATCCCACCGAACTACAGGACTGAAAGTTTCACTAAAATCAACTCCAAATTTTTGGCTGTATCCTTTAGCAACAAGTCGAGCTTTAAAATGCTGTACAGTTCTATCAGCATTTTGTTTCACCTTGAATACCCATCTATTACCTATGGCTTTTCTGTCAGAGGGTAAATTTACAAGTATCCAGGTGTTATTATTGGATAGAGATTCCAACTTTTCCTTCATAGCAGCAAGCCATTTGTTGCTATCTTCAGAAGCCATTGCTTCTTTGTAGGTCTCAGGTTCTATGTGTTCTGCCAATATAACAAAGCTGCCAAATTTGGCTGGCATCTTTAATATGGACCTGTCACGCAAATTTCTGCTACTCTGCTGAACTAAGGTTTCTTCTGTATCTTCAGCATTACACGATATCTCCTCCATTTCTTTTTTCACATCTGCTTCTGGTGCTTGAAGCGGCTTCTTCACTATTTCCATATCTGAGTTTGGAATATCACTAGAAGATACATCAGAAACACAGCTAAGTTTTTCATTTTGGAAAATCACATCTCGACTCAGGATAACCTTGTTCTGATCTTTTATCCATATTCTATAACCATCTTTTTCACCACTGTAGCCAACAAAAACTCCTTTAACACTCTTTTTGTCCCATTTCCTCCTTTTTTGTTGAGGTACATGGACCAAGCACTCGGTTCCAAATACATGCAGGTGGTCAATATTGATCACTTCTTTGGAAAACCACAGTTCATGAGGGCTTTTGTCCAACTGATGTTGGCCCTGTTCTGTTCAACACATAAACAGACGTGTTCACTGCTTCTGCCCACAGTTTCAAAGGAAGATTTGTAGCATAAATCATAGATCTCGCACTTTCAACAATAGTTCTGTTTTCACGTTCTGCAGCTCCATTTTGTTGAGGCGTGTAAGGCATTGACATACGAGAAGAGATTCCTGATTTTTCAAGAAGGCTCTTTACTGTTGAATTTATAACCTCTCCTCCACCATCACTTAGCCCCTCCTTGATCATATGCCCAGTATTTTTTCGCTTCATTAAGAAACGTTTCAAGGCACTTGGAAACTTCATTCTTGGACTGCATGAAAAATACCCGACGGTATTTGTTGAAATCATCTTTGAAACAAACGTAGTACTTAGCACCACCTAGAGACTGTTGCTGCATTGGACCACATACATCTATATTTATCAATTCTCCTGGCGTAGTAGCCCTTTCTTTCCTTGTTCTAAAGGGACGACGACTCTGCTTGCCATAACAACATCCATCACATATTTGGCTGTCTTTTGCATCACCTTTTATTTGATATTTTCTCAGTATATCCTTAACATGAGCCATGTTTTGATGACACAGTCTTTCATGCCACAATTGTAAGGATTGGTCTGCCGAGACAACACATACTTCAGCAGCAACACATACTTTTGGATAAAGAACACGCATTTGTAATGCATACAAGCCATGCACAGTTCTTACTCCTTTCAAGCGCACTCTGTCATCTCTCAAGAGGGAACACTCATATTTTGATGCCTGGAACTTGAAACCCCTTTTTAAGGTCTCACTGATGGAAAATAGATTTCTACTAATGTCAGGAACATACCACACCTCTGTCAGATGATGCTTCTCCCATTTGCTATTGACCTTAATTTCAATATTTACAGTTCCATGTCCATAAACCATAATTGCATCACTATTTCCCACATATACTGGCTTAGGTGAGACAAATTTAGTGAAGTCCACAAAATAATTTTTGTGCTTAGTCATGTGAGCAGAGGCTCCACTGTCGGCAATCCACACTTCCCTTTCTGGAACACCTTCCACAGTACACACAAAAGCATCACCTTCAACTTTTGGTTTACATCCTTTCTTCCAACAGTCCTTAGCAAGATGACCTGGCTTACGACAGACGTAACATTTTCTCTCAGGTTTCTTGAAAACTTTCTTCCTAGTAGCAACCAGGGCTGTGGAATCTGTTGACTTTGAAGGTAGCCTCATTTCAATAAGGCGAAGTCTTTCAGTTAATTTATTGACTGATCTCTCCTCTATGAGAACTGACTCCCAAACACTCTTGAACTCAAAATATTCTGATGGCAATGTAGACATGATTCTGCTCATCAGCAGGAGATCCAGCAATGTTGTTTTAGCAACACGCCTTAGCTCGTCGTTTAATTCGCTAAAGTTCCTTTGCAGCTTTGCAATATGGGTTGCAATATCATCCTCCAGTTCTTTTTCACTGCGAAAAAACTTCTCCATCAAACGATCGAGTCTTTGCCCGGAACTCTGCTCATATACCGACAGCAACTTTTCCCACACACTATTAGCTGTGTTGCAAACCGATATCAATTCTGCATTGCTGTCATCCATATTGCCCACAAGAATCAGTTGTGCCAGGGAGTCATCTTTAACGAAAGCCTTTCGCGCTTCTCATACGCAGCAATCGCTTCAGCTGAAGCCTCGGCCGGTAATCTTGGGCATTCCCGATCTCAACAAACAACATCATGAACATCGTGATGTCGCAACAAGAGTTCAATTTGCCGCTTCATTTACTCCAATTTGCAGCTCCCACAAGCTTTTCAATATGAGCTTTGAATTCCATTTCAGTCTGTACACGTGCATAGGCCTAGCAAACACACGCGGTGTTTCAACTTATAATTTTTCTTTCAAAAAAAAATCTTTTCTCCACGAAGACACTTAACAAATCTCAGGGATTCCTGGGCCCATAACCTGTTGCAGAAATACTTTACAGTAGGATTTATTAAATGTAGATTCTAAACACCTTGAAAGCACACAGCAATCATTACAGAATAATGGTAAAAAAAAAAGGTAAACACTAAAGATGTTGCCAGAGGTAACGAAACGATTACTATTAATTTGATTATTACAATACGAGTATCAAATGATTCTGTTGGCTCTTAAAGATCCTAATAAGCCTTGTGGATTAAATAATTCTGGAAGAAAAGGGTCTTATTTCTAGTACTTACTGCATGTAAGCAACTGATCCTCTATATGTCTTCTTTTTATAACTTTTGGAGGCTTCTGTATACGGAATCTTAACATCTAATTCGTCATAATATGTATCTTTTACCAAAGGAGGTGGAGTACCATTCAAAGTATCAACTCCGAGGTAAGACACCTAAAATATTGAAACTTGAAATAAATATTAAAATAATAAACTTAAAAATAATGCTTCAAAAAATATGTTTATAATAAATTGAATGCCTACGGAATATGGAAGGAAGTGTTTTCATTCAATCCAATGAATATTGTGAATAGTAATAAATGTGTGATTAAACTCACGAATAACACGGGTCTTTAAAATATTGGTTTACTAAATATTATTGTATATAAATTTATTATAATTGAATCAGGATCAGATTAATATTTTTCATAAACCAAACAAAGAGAATTTTTTTCAAATTTTGTAACAAATCTCATTCTAGGCAAATTATACATTTTTCCAAGTTGATTCGATTAAATAATCATTGTTTTATAGTTTATCTATACGTCCTTGTCATTTGTTAATTGTCAACGCATTAGAAAAACTTTTTTAAAAAACCCACAAATCTAATAATATTCAATAATATTCAAATATAACACTAATAATATTCAAAATTAAGAGACTTCGCTTATTTAATCATATTCAAAAATTACTAAGTGAAAGATAAGACTAAATCTTCGAAGCAAAACTACGAAATTTCAGTGTCAACTTACGTAAGATACACAAGAATGTGGGTCTTGCTTAAACACAAAAATACTTTGTAAGCACCCTTATTAGTTTTCATGTTCCGTTCCTTCTAGCGACTTTAAAGTTTGTTTCTTATTACATCTAGTGAAATTTTTAAAAAAAAAACAATAAAGAGAATAACAGACATATTGCGTTTAACACAATGAAGTAACAAGTCTGGGAGACTTTAGACAGAGTAGTCTCGAGTGCAGAGAGCTATAGACTTCATTATAAACCTCAGTATTGTTTGCAACTTATTGAGACTGCTTAAAGAGATCAGATCCATAGTAAAAGGAATTGTGAAATAATGTACAACACATCCGATGATTAATGAAGATCGATATTTGTGCAGTACAGTAAATATAGCAGGATTGCAACACCTTCTCGGTTTTCTCCCAAACTTCATTTAACCACAAGAACACAGGGTTTTAAATTTATTGTTTCAATAAAGCTACATGAAAGAGTTCTGTATATAGAATTACCTAGTGTGGTGTACAGACCTCTTGGGGAGAGGAATATATTCTTATAATAATGGAAATATCGATGTTTAATTTCAATGCTAAAAGTTTGTAAGTATATAAGGGGAGAACCCAAATCTCAACCATAAGTATACCACTAGGAAGACCTGCTGTTTGCCTTCCCTTCTCTTCGGTGCATATTGAAGATTTGTGCACCAATAATGCAGAGAACGTCGACATTGGAACAAGGGTATGTAGAAGATCATTTTGTTTACTTAATGTTCTATGTTTTAATAACTGAAATACGTTGTAACATAAAGTCTATTTAGAAAATTTATAAGTTTCATACAATTAAACTCAACCCTCCTACACTTTTCTATTAAAAAGGATCGCTCGTATGTGCCTCCTTATCATCCCGTTGCTTTCAGATTAGCAGATAAATATCGTCTATATCTCTCTGAAACTTCACAATATTTAACTCAATTTCTTATACAACCTGCATTAACAACAAAAATATGAAAGAAAATAAGTATACTTTGGTCAGTTAAAAAAAAAAATTTTAAATATGTTTGCTATATTAATAAACTTGCTTTTGAGTGCAACGTTTACAAAAAAAATTCCAAAATCGAATCAACTGATGATTTTTGGTAAAGCGCACAAAAACCAATGAGATTTAATATTAAATCACTATTCATTATAGATTTAAAATTAGCCCATTTCGACTTATTAGTGTATCATCGTTCTCTTACTACGGACAAGTCACTACACAGTTGCCTACATTCCTTTTAAAATGCACTAAGTTGCGCGAATTAGGTTACAATTGTCCAATTCTTATACCTCTTAACACAATATCCCCCCCCCCACATTTTCCCTAAAAGTTTTCAGTTAGAACCTATGCTCTAAATCAGGAGTTCTTAAACTGTGGTCCGCGAAGGTTTTTCATTTAATGTTAAGATTTCCCTGTTTTACAGACACTGAAAGGTCTCATGCAAAAATGGAAAGATGCGCCATCCTAGACTATATCACTAAATTGCCCGCAATACAAATTCTACTAGAATATGTATTTCGATCAACTTTGTATAAACTCAGTTTTTGTATTGTTGCAATGTAAAACTTTCAAAAAACAATATTTTCAAAAAATATAGTTGGAACAAATCTTCAAAGATTAAGAATGAATTCATAGCCTTAGTATTACTGAGGAACTTTTAAATCACTTAGTCATGTGTTGAAAATCAGGGAAGGGTGTTCAAAATCTTGGAAGTCCACGATGTCAGACTGATATACAATGGGGGATGTAGTGATCGAAAGTTTAAGAACCGCTGCTTTAAATGTTCAAGTCACTGGAATACTATAAAATGCAGATATGTAAATATATAGCTCGCAAAAAAAGAGAAAATTATTTCAAGAATATGTAGTGCTTTGAATAATATATCCACCACTTATTTTTTTAATTAATAAAATATCTGCTTTATTTTATTGCTGAAAATATCATCTTGTTGTACATGACCGCATTTACGCATAAAATATTGAAAAATTACAGTGTAAATATTTTCTACTGAAAAGCAATAAAAGTCTTACATATGATGTTTTATTTGCGACAGTAAGTATGAAGCTTTAAAAATGTGAAGAGATGTCAGTATAAGGCTGTAATAAAAACTTTATATTAAAGTTTCTTCTTTATTGCCTTCAATAATAAGTTACCTTTATTTAAAGAACGAATTGCAAAAGTCTTAAAAAAAGCATTCTTTTCTGAGTGTATATGAAAGGAAAGGTTATAAAAAAGTTTTCTTCAGTGAATATTTAAGAACTTTTATGATCTGATATATACAGAAGAAATTTTTGAAGATATTCACATTTTTGAACATATTTAATATATCATTTGTGTATTTTAAAAATGATTGAAACATTTAAAATACCTTCATATGTCTATCGATTATCCAGTTCAATTCAAAATCTTCGTCATCATCTCCAAAGGGGTTTATCAGCTGTTCTGCAACCTATAAAATAACATATTTCATTGACACACATGCACGGTTGAAAAAAAAATATTTTTGAAAGGCTTCATATTCAGTAAATTTTAAATTTAAATTTAAATTAATGTTTCAAAAAATCAAAAAGGAGATTAAAGGAATGTATGTGGCTAAATCAAAAGTTTTATGTAAGTATAACAAGGTTTTCATCTAGAAGTATTGGATATTTGAACTTTCATTATTGAATATTTGAACTTTCCTATTAATATTTTTTTCATATCTTACTTTAAATAGTCAATATATTTTTATACCCTAATATTTTACTGAAGTATATGAACCCTTATATTATAATTTGAAAGATATTAATGGTAATGAAATTCTATGAAATTTAGCATAGAAGATAAACGGCATTATATGCTTTATTTTCGTAGTTACTTGTTTTGGAATAATATATCCCAAAAATTTTACCTTTTTCAATTTCTTCTAACGGAGATTATGTCGATGCATTAAATGTGAGATTGATGCAAAAAATTTCAAGAAAATACAAAAAAATAGTAACAATAATACGTTTACATTGTTTCTCTTTTCTTATTGGTTGTTTCATAAGAATGTTCGAATAGTGAAGTAGAATATAGTCGTGAGCACACATGCTCTTGCTTTATTTGATTTTTTTCCCCGTCACACTCTAAAGTAACATGAAGGATATTGGAAACTGCGTTGTCTTGAGCCTCGATCATTATAATGGAGCTCAATAAAGTTTAAATCTTCTTTTATAGTAAATTTGAAATTCATCAAGGATTCATTTAAGTCATGAAGCACTTGAACTTAATTAACCGATATTACATCATCAGTTTTAAGGTATCTGACTACGTTTGGAACCGTGATTTTGAAAAAGCGTACAAACGAACATTTCTTTTAATATTTAATGTTCACTTAGATTAGAATACACGTATAAAATTGTTTTCAGGGTATTATTAGAATAAAAAAAATATTTAAATGCGATATTTTGGCAAAAAATTAACTTAGAAGCACCTTTTTTTCAAAATATTCTCCCTTATGAAAAATGCTTCTATAATAATATTTTGCTTAAATATAGCTAAGAGTTTTCTCCAGAGGGCCTGAACGACTTTTGAAAAATTTAAATTATTTTCAGAGTTACTACCAATTTTATTTTTGAAATAATTATCGGTGATTTTCTGTTAAAATTTTTCCACTCTGATATATTAAACTAAGGATAAATCCAATTTTGAATTATATTCTTCAAAAATCCTAGTTCAGGCTCTGTACAGAGGTCTGAGCTATATATAGGGAAAAGTATTATTAGTACAGAAGCATTTTCCATAAAAGAAAAATATTTGGAAAATAAATAATACTATGTTAATTTTTTGCCAAAATATTTCATTTAAATCATTTTTAATTGTAATAATATTCTTAAAACAATTTTATACGTTTATTCTAATCCAAGTGGGGCCCTAAATATTAAAAAAAATATTCGTTAAAACGCATTTGAAAACTCACGGTTCCGAACGTAGTCGGACACCTTAAGGCATAACTATAAATAAGGCATTAATATAAATTTAAGGTATCGCAATCACTGAAATATATGCATATTTTAATGCATATACATTCTCGAATTTCAATTGAAAATGCGTCGTAATTCTAATGCATTAAAAGTAATAATGTCTTTTTTTATTTATTTTTACAAAACATACAAAATTAAGAAAACATAAAAACAACAAAAATAAGTATTTAGTTTTGATAAATTCAGAAAAGTTACCTTTAAGAGACCCATATAGAACATAAGTTGCAATATTGTAAAAATTGGCACGTAATAATCATAGCGATGTACCTCTGGAGATGAAGGCTTATCGCTGATAACATTCACATTCTGACGACCGAACATACAAGCAACAAAGAACGCGTAAGTAGCCATAGTTACAACCTAAAATTTAAAAAAAAAAGGTAAATTAAAGCTGTAATAAATTACTTTTTGAAATATTCAATACTTAATAGAGAAAAGAATTGCATTTTCTTGTAAAAATGGTACATGCAGTACTATTTGTACAAGGTTGCATCAAAGGATGAAAAGTTTTAGTATAATTTTATTGAATAACCACACATCTTAGAATCGAGTCTTAGCTTGTATGTTCAAAACTTTCTCTGAATAGCTAATTTTAGTATATCTTTTTATATACTGTATTTATTCGAATCTAAGCCACCATCAATTCTAAGCCACACCCCGAATTCTCAACAATTTTTTTAAGAAAAATGAAAAATAGTATAAAATAATTTATCGATATCCAGTTTTACGGAATTAAAATAAATTTAAAAGGAGTACTAATAAGAAGTGAATAATTGGTTGTTTTACTAGTATTAGAAACGTTTTTAACCTATAGTTGCTCTAATTGTCCCATCTAACGGATTTTCTTTCTTCAATTCTAAGCCGCACCCAGTTTTCAGTAGCCTTAGTATTGGAAGGGGGGGAAAGTGTGGCTTAGATTCGAGTAAATACAGTAATTTTGTATCTATACTGAAATAGCTGCTTAAACTGACATCATTTTGCTAAACATTGTGGTTGCAGGAATTTAATTTTTATTACATCAAACCAAATAACTCAAATATGCACGGAAAAAAGTCCATGAAAATTTTACGCTTTGTGAACATTGAAAAATGCAACACCTAGAAGGAATGGCCAGGTAGTGAAGAAACTCGGGAAATAGAAAAAAAACTAAGAACAATACGTGATGTATATTTTAAGATGACGTTTGTAGCATAGAACGGAAACAATGTCCGTTCAGTAGCTATAAGAACACCCCGAATGGTAATACGTTCAGGATCAGAGTCAATGAGAATATACACTCGTGTCCATAAATTAAGAATAATGAAGTTCAGGCAAAGAAAGAGACAGAAGCAAAACAAATTTGACTTATTTGTAAAGTCTATTTATTAAACAAAAGGTATAGAGCAAAAAAGATGCTATATGTTTGACATAATTAATAAAAATTGCGATTTTTACTCCCTGAAGCAAATTTCAAAAAAGAACCTATTTACAAAAAACAGTATAACATGGTTAGTATGATGGTTAATACGGAGTATGTCTCCCGGACGATGCAATACAGGCCTTACAACGCCTACGCATGCTGAGTATCAAATTATCAATCTGATCTTGGGTAATACTACACCATTCATCAAGCAATGCCCTCCGAAGTTCTGGTAGACAGGTGGGAGGGGGTTGACGGGCAGCAATTCGTCGGCCAAGCATATCCCACACATGCTCTATTGGATTAAAGTCCGGTGAGTATGCTAGCCAATCCATGCGGGTGATATCCTCCGATTGAAGGCATTCATCTACAATGTTTGCACGGTGAGGACGGGCGTTGTCATCCATAAACAGAAATTCAGCACCCATGGCGCCCCGAAACAAACGTACATGTTGTTCCAGAATGACATCCCGATAGATGTGGCCTGTCATCGTTACACTCTGAACATGCAAGTCAGTTCTGGAACCAAGAATAATCCCTCCCCAAACGAGCCATCCTGCACCACCGTAACGGTGTCGTACAATGGTGTTCGCTTGGTGGTAATGGGTACCTGGCGCTCTCCATATGAAAGTCCGGCGAGAATCAGACTGCAAACTAAACCTGGACTCGTCGGAAAACATCATACAAGACCACTGTTGCGGTGTCCACAATGCATGCTCTCTACTCCAGGTTAATCGCAGGCGACAGTGAGTTGTGGTAAGGGGAACACATCTGACAGGCCTACGAGCATATAGACCAATGTGCCCTAAGCGTCTGTACACGGTCTGCCTTGAAACTGTCGTACCGGTTGCTGAAGAGAGCTGACGAGATAGGTCTGATGCTGTTCTCCGTCTGTTTCTTTTGGCAGTAACTGCCAAATACCGGTCCTCATTCGGCGTTGTAACTCGGGGGCGACCTGTGCTGTAACATCTACTCACATTACCATCATCTTGGAATCATTGCCAAAGCCTGGAGATGACACTCTGGGCGATTCCAAGTTCCTCGGATACTTCCAGCTGGGTACGTCCACATTCCAGTCGTCCGATAATTCTACCCCGTAAAAAATCATCCAAATGCTTCCTTTGTGCCATAACTATGTGGTTATTGCACTGAAAGGCTTTTAAAGCGCTTGTGAACAATTTTACTTCTTTGCCACCATTCCTTATATACCCCTCTCTTACACTCTCGTCATTGTGACGTACTATCCGCGCCATCTGGTGGTTTCCTGTAATTTGCATATTCTTCTTCAAGATGTGTGTGATAATTCGACAGGTGAAATTTTTATTTTAGAGTTCAATTTCTGTGTGATTTTGAATTATCCTTAATTTATGGACATGAGTGTATATGGCGTCCTGAGGGAGGGGCTCTTCGTTCCCTTTTAATTATTTGCCACAGTTTGACTCGTGGAGAATTGTGGCCAGGGTAGCATGTGTACATTTTACAGATCTCATTGGCTGATACGTGAATTGTACGGTCGGACTTTATCCTGCTAGTAAAGAGCAATGGATACCCCCTTCTCAAAAGAGAGGAGCTTTAGCGGCCCCGTATATCAACAACATGTTGTAGGTCATCCTAGTGTCTTTGAATACGAACCAAATGTGACCTGCGATTGTACGCGGAGTTTCACGAATGTTGTCGGAAAGGTTTGTCATTTTTAAATTCCGAATTTGGCATCCTAGGGCAATTCATTGATTCCTTTGTTGGAAATTGCATAATATATGGAGTAGTTAAATCTTAAAGAATTGCATTTAAAACTCGCACAAAGAGCATCATTTGAACATTACGGGTGCGCAGAATAATATATTATCGTGAATTTGAAACTTTCAAATGAGCTTATTTTAATTATTGTCTATTATTAACTTGAATTAAAGTATAATAATAATCTTTAATAATCACACAATAAATTAATAAAATAAGCACAATTGATTCGACAAATTGAATCCTGATATAAAATAACAATGTTTTTCTATCCAGATGTCTAAATAAGCTTCCAATCTACAAATACGTGATTAAGTAAGAAACTGTTGAAAACCCTAATTTTTAATCAAAATACGAAATATTTTAATTTGCAAATATATATATCTCATAAAACATTTTTCTTTCAAAATATTCAAAAACTTTTGTTTTTAAAAACATATTACAATTGCCTCTTGTGATTTAAAATTTAAAATAATATTTTCAAACATTTTATATTCATACATAAGCATAAAGTAGATTTAGATGCATAATATTTTTATTTGAATTATTAATTTTAAAAATTTCAAAAAATTCTCTTTTAGTATTACAATATTCTTTTCTGGAGGGAACACTCCAAATAGTTTCTTTAATAGTAATTTTTAAATAAATAATTTTTAAGAAATCAAAAGTACGTAATGAGGATTTTTTTTATTTTAAAATAAAAAATATGCTTTTGAAATTTTAGTTTCGAGAAAATTTTATTTTGAATCATTAAGAAGTGCTTTGAATAGGGAAAAAAACTTGTCTTGAAAAAAAAAGTCCTTTAACACAAAAAGATGCTTAGATGACTGGATTACAATTAGATTTCACTTATTTATGTTTTTAGTCACAAATAACTATTTATCATATTTTTCACAGTTAAAAATTATTTTTATCTTGCTGTTTTTGTTTTCTATATCTTAAGTTTTATCAGTTTGTTTTAGCTGCGTTATTTGTTCCTGCTAAATTTTAAGAAACACTATTAATGGCACAACTTTTTAAACTTTAAATTTAACTGTGGTTCATAAGCTTCTTTGAAAAAAATTATTATTTTTCATAAAATTTACTGTAAAATAAACGTATTTCTCTACACTGAAATGGATATATATACAGAAGGTTGTTCGCACTTTATGGAAACGATTTTGTAATTCACTTTCTTGTTTGCATTTTGAGATAAAACTTTGGCAACTTCAGGATAATCGTCTCCTAAGGTTCACTTTTGATTGAAATGCAAAATAAGATATTTATTTTAAAAATGGCTCCTAAAAATTATAAATGGCTCAAAGGTTACTTAATTACACCTTCTAAAGAGAAATATTCGTGTCAACAAATAAAAAGGTGGTGTGAAAATCTTGGTTATTGCATTTAAATCAAAGGTATTTATAATACATTAAATTTGAAAGAGAAGAAGCATCGAGCAGAATGTAAAAATGAAAACAAGACCACAAAACTTTATCCTAGGACTGTTCAACCGCAGGCAACTATCACGAAAATGAAGTCTCTGATCCTAAAAGAAAATCCGCCGACTCAAAAATTCATTGTATCGAAACCAGGAATGTCTTCCAAAACTGTAATTAAAATCATTCATAAGGACTTAAAATTAAAACAGATGTTTAAACCTAAAGTTCGACTCCTTTTTTAAAACACATTTTCTTTTGCTGAGAGAAAAGCAAATTTTAGAAAATTATGTAAAAAAACACCTAGCTGCTGAAAAAAGGAAATTTGTGGTAACACTTGATAAAGTATGAGTATATTTAAGAGACTGTAGTAAAAGATCAATTTTTTTTTTGCTCAGCTGACGAGAATGACCTTACGAATTGACTTCGTTAGTGTACTGAAAATTTTGTAAAGAGATTCATGACAGTCTCAGGATTTTCTTACAACGGTAAATTAAAAATCAAAAAAGTCTCAAGTAAAGCCAGAATTAATTCACTCTAGTATCAGCAGAATATTTTCGAACCAATTTTTGAAGAAGAAATTCCAACCTTATACGGTAAGGACATTAAATTTGAGCTTCATATGGACAAAGCTTCTAGTCACACGTCTAAGTCAACTGCCGCTTAGTTAGCAAAGAAAGGATCAGAAACAGGAATAAAGTGTATCCCATTTGATGAATTACGTGTAAAAACACCGCATGCTTCTTCAATGGACTTTTGTGCCATCAGTTTTTTAAAACAAGCCTTGGGAAAATGGCACCCAAGAACATTGAACGGGCCTTGGAAAAGGGTTCAAGAGGAATGGAGTAAAATTTGCATGACAGTACTAATAAAAAGTTTACTTTCATGAAAAATTCAAGCTAGAGCTATTGTCAAGAATCCTGGCTATCAGGTAGAAAGACATTTCCACAAAAATTACGGTATTTATTGATACAAATTAACTATTAAAACCGTTTCCATGAAGTGCGAACGATCTTCTGCATTATATATATATATGTGTGTGTATGTGTGTGTGTGTGTGTGTACTAAGAAATCGGGAAGAGAATATCAAAAGAAAATTCTAAGATATTTTACCTGAGTATAAACTAGAGGAATGCTGATCCAGTCATAACCCCATAGAAGTCCACATTTAGATCGGAACTCATTCAGTTCCTTGAATAGGAATATAAAGCAGAAAATTTGTTAAAAATAATTGTATTAACACTTTTTTATTAATTTTATTCATAATAATGCAATTCATATTGTTTTTTATTCATTACAACCGTTATATGTGGTATTAACATTGAAAAAGATTATTGTAAACAAAAGTACCTCCATTATAAGCTTTAGACCATTTGAATCTGTTATCCTGCACTCTTGTCTCGCTTCTCGAAGTACGTTAATGAACCACGTGCAAGGTATCCAAAATGTGTTGAACTCCGTAGATGGAACGCTCTGGAACATCTCCAACTCCGTTTTCGTCATGAAACCTGCCAGAATTTACAGAACGAATTTCTTTCTTTTTCTTTCTTTTCACGAACTTCTTTTCAGTCAGTTTGTCACTGTGTCACAGCAATGAATAGAACATAAACGCAATTCTAAACTCATATTTCAATGTCTCATTACTATATGAAGTATGACTCAAGAATTGAGGAAGTTAATTTTTTTTTACTTGTGCTTTACATGTATTTGAAGCTTTTATACTTGATTAAGCGTTTGTAAGTTAAATATGACGAGACATTATTATTAACTCTAAAATATGAACTAAATCGATATATATACGAGTTGTTATTCCAAGGAATTACCAATAAAAAATAAAATGGATGCCTCATTTTTGATTATTTTAAAAGAGTGCTTAATAGTATTTTTTCATTTTGTTTTAAAATTAACGAATGAACCCAACTTTAAAAAAAATCTTTTATATGTGAATAATTAGGAGCATGAAACTCAATGAGTTATAATTATAGCAATATAATAAAAATAAATTCTGCCTGGTATAAAACATTATCCGTTATCATCTGCCTTGCCTCTTATGGTATTTATGAGATAAAAATATTGAGTTTTCCTTCATTAAAAATGAGCAACTTAATAATTCGATTTTAAAAGTCAGAAATGAAAGATAGGGGCTCTTACGTATTATACCTTCGACCAATTTCGCCAAATCAAAAGATGTTGCCAATTCAAAAAACGTTGCCAAATTCTATCAAGTGAATGTACAATAACCATAGCGTTTCGGTTTTCCATTATTACCTGCATATCGCTGAATTTGGCGACTTCTTTGGATTTGACGAAATTGGTAAATGGTATAATTCATAATTACTATAAGAATGAGATAGATATTATTAATCGCTAAAAGTATCTGAATTTCAGGTGTGAAATTTAGAGTATTTTTAAATGTTATACCATTATTCAAAATTTACGCAATTACTTTTTGTTCTTTCTTTAAAGACTAAATATAACGAAAATATTTCAAAAGTTTAAAATTTTTTTAAAAGCATCTAAAATTTTAGAAATTTGTATGTGACAAAAAAAGATATTTTGGTGAGTTACCGGCTTCAATTAAATGTTCTTTCGTTGGAAATCGTCTTTTCACTGCCATGCTGATGGATCGCAGCACAAGAACTAGAGATAAATTCAGGTACCTCATTAGAGTTCTTCGTACCACTCTGCTAGATTCATCAAGTCCTGGTATATACATTGCGACTATGTTCATCAACCTGAAATCATTAAATTAATACTATGATGGTAAAGTATATTATATGTTATGGTATATCTATGTTTCATTCAATGATGTTGATGAAATATTACATTTACTGAGAGAGAACATATTAGCAAGAATGTTTTTCACAACAAACATGCAGAAATAGTGTGAAAATTCAAATGTAAAATATCGAACATTGAAAATTTTTGTATAACTGTAGAATAATAACAGTTGATTTTTGTAAATCATATTTGATAAATTATAATTAACTGTATAAGCTAAATATCTTTTTTCGTAAAAGTCGCGAGGTTTCGCTAAATATTTTTCTTTGAATCCGCATACTATTTTGTACTTTTTATTTAAAATTTTTTATACAACATGGACAAATCCAATTTCTACAACATTTAAAATTTTATTTAAATAATATTTTCGGGAAAAAAATCAATAAATCTTAAGCAGCTAAGCAAATTCTCTGCAAAGAGAAAATCAACTAAATTTGAAAAGAATACTTGAAATTATTACAAGGGCTGATAATTTTTAAATTTAGCGCTTTCAAGCTATTAAATTATTATAGGAAATTTTAATGTCTGTTGAAACCCATTATCTAAATCAATCCTTCGCCTCAACTCTTGCGCAAACAATCAATTTTGTAGAAGACACATGATCCACCTACCGGTCGATGAGGATACGATATGAAACACAACCGTGTCAGGTTCCAATCAACAATCTTTACTTTTTGAACGAATGTGCTAAATTATTTCTTTGCCAGTGTTAAAATACTGCATTAAATATGAAAAAATATATACAATTTTCTTTTAGAAAAATACACTGCATTTAAGAATAAATGCATTAAAATTAAGAAAGAGTTGCTAAAAGTATAATTACAATTATCATTTGAGAGACTTAGCTTAGCCAATCCTGATGCATCAAAGAAATCCTTTTTTGGTGTAATGAAAAATTTGTTTTTCAAAGTCTAGTTGTAATGTTTCGTAGTTGTTATTATTTCACTATAATGATTAATAAAATAATTATGCGACTCACATTTCCAAAATATACGTCTTAATCCTTAATAGGCCATGAATTAGAACTGATCAGTGGGCTGGAGGACCCTAACTTGAAATGCCACTTTTTGTTTCACAAATTGTTTAAATAAAATTATTTGTATTTCGCTATCTCAAGCAGAGCTTTAAATGAAGTTATTTATATTTAACAATTAAATTATCCAGTACTTTATTAAATATGATAGTTTTCCACAGAACACACACACATTTAAAGTATTAGAATTTATTTCCTATAAATTATCTGCATATACTTTTCCGACAACGGTAGCTTTAAAAAGTTTCATGTTGTGCTGTAAATTGTTCTAAATAAAATAAACAATATATTAAAGTTATATTTATTATTTTATACATATATTAGTATTAAAATACATTTATATAACACCATCAAATATTTTACTAAATATAAAATTGGAATTTAACGTGCATTAAACCCCTCTTCATGGCGGGTGTTCAGCAGCACTAGACTCGAACTCATGACACGCCGCCCACGAGTCCATGACCTTAACCACTAGGCTACCCCGGCCTCGTAATTTCGCTATGAAAATTAAGGTTACTTTTCTCAGAGTTAACACACACGCATTCTTCAACTTTTTATTCACATACAAATTTCAATATTTTATGCAACCATCCAATGAAAATCCAAATACCTTCGGCTTGTATCTTTTATGACATTGTTATAATAGTGATTCTTTACTATTTGTGTATTTGAGGTCTACACTGAAGTTGGTCATTTCATTACTCTTTTGCATTCTTTTATGTGAATAATTTTAAGCGCTTTATCTCTAAAACTTTATAATGCTTTTCAACCCTTCATTTGGTTAACTTCTCATTCGTTTATTTTGAAATTTTGCTTATTGTTCTTTTTTTGTTCTTGGATATTTCTATAATAAGCCTACTGAATCGCAAAAGAGGAAGTTCATACTATTGAACTAGTTTAACCCAGCTTATTTGGCCCTAAATCCGAAATTTCTTTTCCTTCGCTGAACTCCGTTCTTATTTTTTGTTTCATTTAACTTTCCTACTTCATTTCACATTTTCTTTTCATTGTTTTAATCTCTCTCTCTCTCTCTCTCTCTATATATATATATATATATATATATATATATATATGGAAGAAATTTATATAAAATATAGAACATAACAGAAAATATTTAATAAAAAAATGAAGATCAAATCTAATGAAATACAAATAAGAACCTAGCGAGTCAAAACGCAATTTCGGACTTAGGACCGAATAAGTGGGATTAAACTAGTTTGAAGGCGCCAACCTTCCCCCTTTGCAACTCGGTAGGAAAGACCAAAATAAAATAAATAGAAATTTAAAGTATAAAATTTCTAAGTATAAAAATCCAAAGTATAAAAAATTCAAAGTATAAAAAATCTCATAGAAATATGAAAGAACAACCGACTACTATTAAGCAAAAAATTCTCCCAAAATGTTTAAGCAGAAAAATATCAAAAGAATTACCCCAATAAAAGGATTCTTCCAAAAAGACTTTTCAAAATTTCTGCTCACAGAGCTTATTCCAGGAGATCCAACAGTCTTGAAACCGATGGAAAGCTTTTATATGTTGTGATAAACATCTAAATTGCACTTAAACGCATCCTTTATACCAGCTTGTAAGGAAGACGCCAAGAAAGATTACAATCAAATTCGGTAGGCTATAACTTGGTTGGTTGTCACAAACGTAGAAAATTGGTTGGTTGTCAAAATGTAGAAATTTGGTTTGGGTGCCAAAAATGTAGAAATTTTTCCTTATATAAGATTTTTAAGAAGGGTGTGGAAAAAATATAAACTGTGTGCACAGTGTTAACACAGAATCTTCACAGCAAAACCACTAATATGCTGACTTTGAGACCCTATTGTTGTACGGTGGTTTTGAAATCAGAAATACCAAGACGATTAATGTATTTGTGATGAATATATGTTCTTAAGAAGTTAAAAGGATAGTTATGATCTAAGCAGCATTGGAAGAATTTCTTGATATTATTAAATTTATCTATTTTGTTGGTAGTTAAGTTATCATTCCTAAGTAAAAAATTCAAAACAATATTTCTGTAAATTGATAGATGCAAATTACTGTTCCATACAGGAATTTTAATTACATGGAAACTAAAAGAATCTCTTTTGTCATAAATGTTACAGACTACTCTATTGTCAATAAGATGCGAGTCTAAATCTAGGAATTCAACCATATTAGAGTTAAAATTAGTTTTAAGAAGGTTGAGATTGTCAGGGTAGAACATAATATTTGGTTTGAATTCACTATTTTTACCAAAAATTATTATATCATCTATATAACGATAAAGTAAGAAAGATTCAATAAAAATATGATCAATTTCAAAAAAATGTAAATACAGGTTAGCTAAACTATTACTGGCAGGACCACCCTGAGGTAATCCTCTGATCTGTTTATAAAGATTCTGATCAAATGCTATGAAATTTTCTTGTAAAACAAGATTAACCAGGATATCAAATTTTTCCTTTTTCATTGACAGGTTAGCTAAACTATTACTGGCAGGACCACCCTGATATATATATATATATAATGAAAGTATGAATAATGAGAATAGTAAGGCTTCTCTCTTATATATATATATATATATATATATATATATATATAATCTGAAAATTTACGAATGGTTTAATACAAACAATAACAAATCTAGAAAAATGCTTCAAAATATCGTTACAGGCTACTATAAATAAACTTAAAACTACAGCAATGATTTAAATACTAAGAAAATTATTGATATCATAGAAGATTTAAAAAAAATATTCTACTTATAGTTTTGATTTTGAGGCTCTTTTATACATTCTATATTGATATCAATGATATTATTAAAGTATGGGGACAAATTTTTAAAAAAATACATTCAATAATATAACAAACAATGTTACATTTAACTCTTTTGTTCAACTTGATCCACCAGAGAAAATCGTGTTTATCTCAATAGAAATTATGAACAGGTTTACCACACAAGGGGAATTACCAAGTAGTAATTGTGTGGTTAATATCCATTTACACTTTAAGGAACAAAATATGTAGGCAATACAATATGTTATTTATATCTATATTAACTTTCTTTTAGCAAATATAAGGTTTTCAGATCTGATATAATTCTTCACAGACTACCTTAATTTAGTTTCACTAAATAACGTTAATGATGTAAAATGTTTAGGTATTAGGTAAGCTAGATTAAAGATCTCTTAAAATGAACTAATACTAATAACTAGACTGTAGATCTTGACTTCCAAAATTATTAAAGTACCAAATTGGAATTACAACTTTACTATTTATTTAACAACATCATTAGGTTCGACTCACAGAAACATAATTGTAAATTATATTCAATTCAACAAATATTTCATTACACAGAAATAGCATAAAATCAAAAATTAAAATAAATTATTATGGTACTGTATATTTTTACTATCCTGCTAAGGAAGGGATTGAATTAATCGTTGGGTATTTTTATTGGTAATACTTCGTCCTTTAGGACACATCCAACAATAAATTACAGAGAAATTCTCAATTATTCATCAATTTTCCTTCCGGATAAGCGGGTAGGTATTGGTCGATTCAGGTTAACTATAATTAGTGATCGACTTGAAGAGAATTGTAACAGGAAGAAAACAAAAGTTAAAGGGAAAAAAGATTAAAAAAATAAAGATAAATTTTATATAGATAAAACAATGCATTAATCAAAACTTGTAATTTCTTTTAGTTTTAACTAAAATGTTACGTTGTACTCCATTTTACAACTTACGTTTAATAATTCTTACTGTTCTCTTAGTTCTGCATCAGTTCGCTCAATAGAATCATTAATTTCGAAGTCAGTGATATAATACTCATGTTACGGACTTACCAAGAATGTCGCGTGGATTCTCCGTATCAAGTTGAAATAGGCATCAGTCTATGGGACATAATGTGGAGATTTTGAAAGTGGTCTGCTACATAGGGTATCTTTATCTCCATCTATCTGTGGTTTAGAATTACGAAGTCCGAGATAAACGACTACTGTAGTTTTAATGTAACTTGTTAACTCAAATAAGAGTGTTTTGGGGGGAGGGGAGAAGTAATTTATAGAAAAATTAAAACAGATGCATCTTTTAAGTAAAATATAATAAATCAATTATTGAAAGAACGTGAAACAAGTATTTATCGAGATAGACAAATAAATAACTGATGGGAAAAATTACGTTAAAAGCAACAACAATACAACACTGTACACACACATGATATGATCTTACTTTTTCCTTCATAGAAACTCTCTCGATTTAAACTTGAAAATCACTAAAATACTTCAGTAAAAATTTTAAAATCTCTCAGTTTAATTTCTCCACTCTTAAAGTCAATGCCTCTGTAAAAAGGGTTGTTTTTTAAAAAATATTTCTCCTTAAATTTTCTCATAAAAAATAGCCACCATTTTGTGCAAGTCACTAAAACATAAGAGGTAAAACTCACCTCAAGCATAAGTTAAATGAAAAAAAATTTTAATGTGTGCTTTAGGAGTGCAATTAATACAAAAATTACTTCTTTTGAGAAAAACGGAAAGAGAACGTAATTTGAACTTGTAAAGGTAATATTTTTGCGGAGAATAAATGATAAAAATGCCATTTATAATAATTTTTACTTTGTGTGTTAGATGTTACTCTGCTATAATTTCAGAAATAACATTTTTTTAAGAAAAAAAAAACTTAAACTATTTTTTAAAGAAAAAAATCCAGCTGTTTGTAAAAGAAGATGCGTAGCTTTCAGTTTCTAATCCTAAAATCGGAGTAACATATTTAAAGTATCCGACTACCCTAAAATTGTGAATTTTGCCAAAAATTGACAAAATTTTTTATGATTTTTTGGCCATGTTATTAGTTTCATAAAAATACCAAGTATATTATTTTCCGTTCTCTAGAACAAAAACTGCAAGTGTTTTTGTAAAAGCAGATGTCACTACTTTAAGCAAGATGCTCATATTTTAAAACGTTTTTTACTCGAAATGTGTTTTTTTTTAAAATGCTCAAACGGGGCCAGCGATTGCTAAAAAGTTTTGAAAATAATTAACTGAAATTTTTTTGTGTATGTTCTGTATAATAGAAGAAGTGCTTTAACCTTCAGATTTATCAATCGCTGTTTTGTTACAAAATTTACAGTCCCTTATGTTAATATAATCACTGTTTTTTTAAGCAATTTCATATAATAACTAAGATAAAGTGTTCTAGTTTTTGTAAAAATTAAAATATCTCTTATCCTGAAGGTCATTTCAAAAATGAATAACATAGCAACACATCAGAATTGAAAACTTGTTCATAAACTTTTGGTGCAGAATGGGTCACGTTTATGTTATTTTTTGTATCTTTTTACCCATTTTTTCCCATTTTAGTAATAATAATTTCTTTTTCTCTTCTTAATTTTAGCATATTTTTCTTAAAATGTACTAAACAAATCGAAAAACATCAAAAAAGGCCAATATCTCCATTTTTTTTTAAAAAAAGTTGTCGAAAGTAGTCGGATACCTTAAACAGGATAAGCTAATCAGTGTCAAGAAATGATTCACGTTTGAAATTTTTTAATTATCACAAATGAAGATGTCTTATACACTTTTTTAAACATTAGACATAACGTTTTATGAATATTTCACAAAATGCACAGACATAGTTCAAAAAATAAAAAATCAAATATTCTTATCGATAAATATTCTTAAAATCTTACCTTTAAGAAGAAAAAAAATATTAAGAAATATTTCATATCAAAAATTTCTAACAATCAAAATAGAGAGAAATATTTTAAAAAATACAAGCAATTCACTTCCTGTAATATTTGCTTTTAATATCCATATATTTAAACGGTTCATAATTAAGAGATTTTAAATACTAGTTGAAAATCCTTTTATGTGTGTTGTTTCTTTATTGCTCTATATTTAACATTTATACATTTTAATACAAATAAATATAATCCGATATTTAAAAAGATATTATTCAAATATTAGTCTTATTTAAGGAATAAAGTGTAGCAATAATGTTTTTTCGATGACTTTTATTGACTGAATAAATTAAAAAAGCCACGATTTAAAAATATATTTGAACTATTTAACTAAACATTAAGAATATCTTTGCCTTTTTACTTAATTTCTATAATATATCCGAAACAAATTGTTTTCTAGTTTCGATGTAATGAGCTGTGCTTATTCGTATATTCTCTTGTTCCATTAATTAGAATTTTGAAATGTGTTCATCATATTAATTTATTAACAAAAAAGTTATTACAAATTTATTTTATTGCTTACTATTTTGCATTAATGTCACACTAGAAATTCAACGAGAGTAACAGGCGACGTTAACTATAGTTTTTGTTGATATGGTCTAGCAACAATAAATGTAACTGATAAATGACATTAAAATTCTGAATATTCATAATTGCTCGCGATTATTAAGAATTATAAACGAGTATCCAGAGTTGTAATTCACTGTTAATCTTATGTTAATATTTATTTAAGGTATCCGACTACTTGCGACAACTTTTTTTTAAAAAAAATGGAGATATGGAGATTTTTTGTGGTTTTTAGATTTGTTTAGTACATTTTGAGAAAAATATGCAAAAAATAAGAAGAGGAAAAGAAATTATTATTACTAAATAGGGGAAAAATTCGTGAAAATTTACAAAAAAATAACATAAACGGGGCCCATTCTGTACCAAAAGTTTATGAACAAATTTTCAATTTTTCAATTCTGATGTGTTGTTATGTTATTCATTTTTGAAATTACCTTTAGGATAAGAGATATTTTAATTTTTAAAAAACTAGAGCATTTTATCTTAGTTACTATGTAAAATTGTTTAAAAAACAGTGATTATATTCACATAAGGTACTGTAAATTTTGTGATAAAATAGATTGATCTGAGGGTTAAAACACTTCTAATTTTGTACAGAACACACACACAAAATTTCAGAGCAATCGCTCTGTGACCCCGTTTGAGCATTTAAAAAAAACACATTTCGAGTAAAACGCGTTTTAAAGTATGACATCTTGCTTAAAGTAATAGCATCTGCTTTTACTAAAACACTTGTAGTTTTTGTTCTAGTGAATGGAAAATAATAAACTTGACATTTTTATATAAAGCTAATAAGATGGCCTATAAAATAAAATCATTAAAAAAATTTGTGTGTGTCATTTTTTGTCAAAATTCACAATTTAAGAGTAGTCGGATACCTTAAGATACAAAAGATATTTTCTTAAATTAGATAAAATCACTATTTTCTTACAGCGTTGATAATTTTTATTTTAGAGTTAAATCAGTTTTGTTAAAAATACATTGTGATTATTTGTTACCCCAATTTTTTCTTTTATGTTGCCTAAACGTGTATATACGCGCGTACTTCATTAAAAATTTTAAATGATTGACTTACAATGTATTATTCAAAAAATTATTAACGTTAATGTGATTATTATTTATAATGGATTTAAATAAGTTTATACAGAACAATTATTCACGTGTATTATATAAGGTCAAAATTAAAGTTAAAACATCTTGTGATAATAGATGTATAGAGAGTTGATATAAAAAATTGAAACTGAATTAGAAAAACACCGGGCTGTGGAAGAAAAATATCTTTTCGTGACCTTTTATTCTGTGGAGGTTTTGCTGACACGACAGGTTGGTATGTGAATGGCTTCAAAGGAAGGTTTATTGTTGTTCGTTTGGCAAGTGGAAGCAATTAAAAAAAAACAGTATTCTAAGTACAGATCATTGTGGGTTATCGTTAGAATTTTTATACAGTTTGGAATGTTTCAATTCATTTTTTCTTATATTTCTGAGTAAAATAAAAAAAAAGGTAAAGTATTGCTATTTTGTTAATTTTACTCAGTAAGTTTCTGAGTAAAATTAACAAAACTTTTTAAGGAGAATATATTAAAATATCAAACAAAAATTTGCACTTAACTTGAATCAACTGTTTTCTCTCTGGGCGAAATTTGTTTCCTCATAAATGAAAAATTGTTCTTCACACAACTATAATTTGGTAAATTACAGTTGTTATTTACCAAATTATTAGTTGTTATTTTTTTTTTTACTATTTGCTTCATCTATATACTAATTCAGTACACTTGTACGCTTTAAGAAATTTATTTATTCCATACGTAGATTTTCTATAGCAAAAAACAATCGTAAATAAAAAAAAAAACTATTTTTAAAAGTACATCAATTATGAACTTCACATTTGATCGATCTTTCTTGAGGGAACTTCTAATTTAGAAAATATTTTGCTTCAAATTTAATCTGAAATATTAATTAACTTTTAGACTATTAACTGCTCTTACATGACAAAATACATAGGAAAACCCCTTTATTTTTCTTAAATGAACTAAAAATTAACACACATATTGTACAATAAATTATCAGGTCAAATTGTCAGGTCAGGATTCTGAAATAGCATAAGGCTTCTACAATTTGTCTTCGTAATTTTTTATTTACTCTAAATTAAAAATTTTAAGTCAAAGTATTCTAACATAAATAATTCTAGAAAGAATAAAATAATGCTTAAAAAATCGTGAATTTATGTCAGTTTTTCAAAATCTATTTATTTAATAAATATCAACAGTTGTAAGAAATAACAATTTTTTTTCTCTACATTTATTGACAAATGTAATAAAGTACTTTATTTTTATGAATATTGAATAATAATAATTATTATTATTTTCCTTGTAACTGAAAAACTTATACCGGATTAAAAATCCCAATTAAATCTATAAATAATGTATGTTAATTGGAAACAAAAATAAACTCAAGAAAAAATATTAATATTAAAAATAATTATGTTGTTTAATCGTATTTTTTCAAATTCATTATTTTTAAATAAATTTTAAAATTTTAATATTCGTATAAAATATAGAAATAAAGTCGCAAAAATTTTATAAAATATGTTCAATTCTCTTAGACATTCCTTGTCCATAGAACCATCTTACACACATAACTACAAAGTAATCAAAAATTTCAAACAGATTTTTTGTAGTTTTCCTTTTTTCTACTGCTTAGAGTATCTTGAAGCAACGCTCCATATAGCATTTGCGTCATTAGATCTACATATGATTTTCTTTTCCTTTTTTTTCCAAGAACCTCGCGATTGTGTTAGTCGCATCTGGAATCACCCAATACATAGATATCTATATATATAAAGGAGAAAAGCGACTCACTCACTGACTGACTGACTGACTGACTGACTGACTGACTGACTAATCACGAAATCTCTGGAACTATTCAACCTACAGACTTGAAATTTGGTAGACATGTTCCCTTGATAGAGTAGACATCAGCTAAGAAAGGATTTTTCCGAAATTCGAAACGTAAGGGGCGTTACGGGGGGTTAAGGGCTTTAATAATAATTGTTTCCATGTTTAAACTACTTGATGTACAATCTTGAAATTGGGTAAGCGGATTCCTTTCAGAGAGTAGAGATCCGCTACAAAATGAGTTTGCAGAAAATCGACCCCCAAGTGGCGTTGCAGGGCTTAGGGGGCGTTATAGATAATTATTTCCATTTTTAAACTATTTGACGCACTGTCTTTAAATTTGATATATAGATTCCTTTCGTAGAATAATGATCAGTTACAAAACGGGTTTTGTGAAAACAGACTTCTAAGTGGCGTTGCGGGGGATTAAGGGGCGTAATAGATAAATATATCCATTTTTTAAACTACTTCACCTACCTGCTTGAAAATTGGTAGGTAAGTTTCTTTCCTGGAGTAAATATCAGCTACAAAATGGGTTTTGGGAAAATTGACCCCCAAGGGGTGTTGCGGGGGCGGGGGGTTTAAGGGGCGTTATAAATTCCTATTTTTAAGTTATTAGACGTACAGTCTTGAAACTTAGTAAGCAGATTCCTCTCATAGGGTAGAGATACGCTAAAAATGGGTTTCGTGAAAATTGCCCCCAAGTGGCGTTGAGGGAACTTAAGGGACGTTATAGATAATTATTTCCATTTTTAAACTATTAGACGCACAGTCTTTATATTTGTTAAAGAGATTTCTTTCATAGAGTAGAGATCAGCTATAAGAAGGTTTTGTGAAAACAGACCTCTAAGTGGCGTTGCAGGGGACTAAGTGGCGTAAGAGATAAATATTTTCGTTTTTAAACTATTTGACCTACCTGCTTGAAAATTGGTAAGAATGTTTCTTTCATGGAGTAAATATCCGCTACAAAACGGGTTTAGAGAAAAATGACCCCCAAGGGTGTTGCGGGGGTTTAAGGGCAGATATAAATAATTATTTCTTTTTTTAAACTATTAGACTCACAGTCTTGAAATTTGGTTAGCAGATTCCTCTCATAGGCTAGAAATACACTGCAAAATGTGTTTTGGGAAAATAGACCCCTAGGTGGTGTTGCGGGGGTTCAAGGGCGTTATTGATAATTTTTTTGCATTTTTAATTAATTGGACGCACAGTCTTCAAATTTTGCTAAGCAGATTCCTTTCATGGAGTGCAATTCCCCTACAAAATGGGTTTTGTGAAAACAGACCCAGAAGTGGCGTTGCGGGGGCTCAAGTGGCGTTATAGACAATTATCCCCATTTTTAAACTGTTAGACGTACAGTCTTGAAATTTGATAAGCAGATTCCTTTCGTAAAGTAGAGAACCGCTACAAAATGGGTTTCGCGAATATCAACTACCAAGTTTAATTTCGGGAGATTAAGAGGCGTAATCGATAAAATATTTCCTTTTTTAAACTGCTTGATCATCCTGCTTGAAAATTGGTAGGCATGTTCCTTTCATGAAATAGAGTTCCTCTAACAAAGAGTAAAATGAAAATTGACCCCAAAGATGTTTGCGAGGGGTCAAGAGGAGTTACAGCAAAAAATTCCTGTTTTTAATTGTTAGACCCATATACTTGAAATTTTGTTAAGCATGTTTCTTTTGTTGAATAGAGTTCCACTAAGAATAAATTTTAAGCAAATCAAGTTCTGGGGGGTTGCAGGGGGTTACTGGGACGTATTGACAAAAAAATTACTTTTTTCGAGCTACAAGGACTATAATAATGAAATTTGGTTTGCATTTTTCTTTTGTTGAATTGAAATCGCTAAGAGCGGTAATTTTTGAAAACGGCTCTCAACGGGATTACGGGGATATTGATAGTAAAACTTTTGTTTTTTGTTCTGTTAGATTTAGACTTGAAATTTTGCTTGCATGTTCAATTTACGGAGTAGAAATCCATCGAAAATTGGTTTTGCGGGAATCCACTTGGTTTTTGAGCAAACCAACGAAAGAGCAAACATCATTCTATGGTTCAATTTTAGAGATTTTTAGAAAATACAAATTATATGATTTCTGCCCTTTTTTTTTATCAACAGGTGACAGTTACAGGTATAAGTATATTTTTTCAATTCAATCGAATTCTTAATACTAGGACTTAGATATCAATAATTTATACATATATATAAGCAGTAAAAATTTATAAAACATC